>CM075809.1:19900065-20090065 GCA_037975025.1 Excoecaria agallocha
CTTGCCCCTAGTATAGCATGGAAATATATCACTAATTAGGATGAGTGGAACTACGGACCTTATAGGTCCCAGTACTCCGGTAGTATTAATTACACACATATTATTATTATTTTTCATTTTTTTCTTTTTCATTTTCCCCAAACACTCAAATACAAATGTGGAACCATATCAAGGTTACCACTATGCAAGTCACCATGACTTGCTATCGCGGTTACAAAAATGTCCTTATGGCTAGCCATGTACATCCTAATTTCTAATTTCACACATAATACTAAGGGCAAAATATAATTACAATTTAATATAATTTACAATAATGCATCATTACCGATTCATAGTAATAGTTTGTCTACATTATTAAAAACAGTCTCAGTATTTCAAATATACCAGTTTTTCAATTAAAATCATACAATTCAATTACCATTATTTATTTATTTATTTATTACTTTCTTTTTCAATACATGCTCCTTACATGTCATATAAATTAATCATATTCTATTTTGTATTTATTCCGATTTATATCTCAAAATGTCACAAATTTTCTTAAGGTCCCTATTCGGTTACCTTATTCCAATTTCCTTATAAATTATATTTTCTACTCAAATTAATCACACTAAACATAAAATAATCTATTTTTCATTTATTTCAATTTAATCCGGAAAATTTCATTTTAGTCCCCAATTTTTTTTGTAACAGAAATTTTTCCTAAAATTTAACTTGTCTAAATTTTAATTAAATACCATAATTTCACTAATTTATCTTCTAATTGCACAATTCTAAGTCCAATTTCACAATTAATTCGTAATTAATAATTAACTTAATTTTTTTTAATTATATATACAACATATATATTGCGAAATTAAAGGGTTTAAAATTATTCACTTACAAAATCACTCAAAAACTTTGTCTTTCCCCTTATTTTTGGTTGGTTTGCTTCCCTCTCCTTGCTCTTCAATTGGCAGCAATTTCATGGCCAAAATCACCATAGATTAAGTCAAAATTTTGCTCAAATAATACTCACAATGCTATAATTAACACTTAATTACTCTAATTATCAAATAAAACTAAATTTCCCCCAACTCACCAATTTAACCACTTGAAGAATTAGACTTTATTCACCTTCTTTCACCACCCAAAGCAACTAAAAGTGAAGGGAAGTAAGATTAGACAATTTAATTTTAGATGAGGGTTGAGAAATTTGTGAATTGTCTTAGAAAACAAAGAACAAATGAAGAAGAAGAAGAAGAAGCCACGCCAAAAGGGGAAAATAAATGGTGTTTTAGTCGTCCAACTCAAGAGATAAATATTTCTTCATTTCACATTAATTGGCTACCCACTTTAGGACAAAAACAATAAAGTCCTAAATGGGTCCAATACCACATATCACCATTTAATTGGTCAATACACTTTTAGTTGTTAATTTTTGATAAAAATTATACTAAAAATTTCTAAAAATGTTAATTAGGCCATGCTTAAAATTTTGGGTCAATCCGAGGTCGTTTCGATATCAAACTAGCCCCGAATGTAAATTTTAATCAGTCCGAAAGCTGAATTTTCAAAGTCTTCAAAAAATTTATTTTATCATTCCAAAAATTTATATACATAATTTCTAGTTAATTGGTGCAATCAGAATAATTTTATGAAGTCCAAAAAATATTTTTAAGCCAGTTAAAGTTCCCAGTCAACTATATCGATCCAGTTAATTATTTTATTTTTCCCTTTTTGGAGACCTATTTGACCTCAATTTTAGCCCAAATTATAACACCAGATTCATTATGAATAATACTTTCCAATGGTGAAGAAAAAAGTTTTATGGGCCTGGTGGGCCTCGAGTGGCACTATTCACCTCGGGAAGTACTATTCACGTGATCGGCGATTCTTGAGGTGTTACATTTCTCCCCTACTAAATAAAAAATTTTGTCCTCAAAATTTACCTGGTGAAAACAGTTGCGGATACTGTTGTCGCATAGTCTCCTCTGGTTCCCAAGTCGCTTCCTCGACATTATGGCGAGTCCAGAGTACTTTAAGCAACGGTATCTTCTTATTTCTCAATTGTTTTACTTTCCTATCCAGAATTCTCATTGGTTCCTCATCATAAGATAAATTTGATTCCAGCTGAATGTCCTGTGTTGTGATCACATACTATGGGTCTGATCGATATCTCTTGAGCATAGACACGTAAAACACATCATGGATCCTTTGTAACTCTGCTGGTAAATCCAATCTATAATCCACTGGTCCTATTCTTTCTAAAATCTCATAAGGACCTATAAATCTAGGACTCAACTTTCCTTTCCTACCAAACCTCACAATCTTCCTCCATGGAGATACTTTCAAAATACTTTCTCACCCACTTGATACTCAATATCTTTTCTCTTCAAGTCAGCATAGGATTTCTATCTATCAGCTGCTGCCTTCAAATTATCTCTAATCAATTGGACCTTATCTTCGGTTTCTTTAATCAGATCAGGTCCGACTAATTTATTCTCATCGAGCTCGGTCCAGCATAATGGAGTCCTACATCTCCTCCCATACAGTGCTTCATATGGTGCCATTTTGATACTAGATTGATAACTATTGTTATATGCAAATTCTGCTAAAGGAAGATATTTTTCCCAATTGCCACCAAAATCTAGAACACAACATCTCAACATATCCTCTAGCACTTGTATAACTCTTTCAGACTGTCCATCCGTCTGTGGGTGAAAAGCTGTACTAAAATGCAATCTTGTGCCCAATGATGTTTGTAGTATCTCCCAGAATCTAGCAGTAAATCGGGGATCTCGATATGAAATTATGGAGATAGGAACACCATGCAGTCGAACAATTTCATTAATGTAAATCTCAGCTAACCTCACCAGAGAAAAGTCTGATCTCACAGGCAGAAAATGGGCAGATTTAGTCAGTCTATCGACTATCACCCAAACAGTATCATGCTGATGTCTGGTGAGTGGCAAACCTGATACAAAATCCATGGTAATCCTATCCCATTTCCATTCCGGTACAGAAATAGGTTGAAATAACCCAGAAGGAACCTGATGCTCAGCCTTAACTTGTTGACAAATCAAACACTTAGACACAAACACTGCAATCTCCCTCTTCATCCCAGGCCACCAGTAATAAGTCTTTAAATTTTGGTACATTTTAGTACTACCCGAATGCATTGCATAACTGCTACTATGTGCCTCAGTCAAAATTTTTTTCTTTAACTCTTCATTAGCAGGTACACACAGTCTTCGCCTGAAATATAAGCTATCATCTGGAGCTATAGTGAACTCAGTATCTCTGCTCTCACTGATATCCATCATAGCCTTAGCCAACCTCTTATCATGTAGCTGGATGGCTTTTACTTGTTGTAACAAGTCTGGCTTAAGTTGTAATTCAGCTAGAAGTACTCCATCAGCCGTCAGGGATAATCTCACACTCATGGCTCTTAAAGCTGTTACATAACATCACTCAGTTACCATTTATACTATATGGAAGGTAAATATATAAAATATTTAATTAACTTATTACCTGCCATATGTTTCCTACTGAGTGCATCAGCTACCACATTGGCTTTACCCGGATGGTAGTTAATGTAACAGTCATAATCTTTAATCAACTCTAGCCAACGCCTCTGTCTCAAGTTAAGTTCCTTCTGTGTCGGAAGCTATTTCAAATTCTTGTGGTCGGTGAAGATAAAACATTTTTCACCAAAAAGATAATGCCTCCAAATTTTCAATGCAAATACAATTGCTGCTAATTCCAAATCATGAGTGGGATAATTCCTCTCATGAGTCTTCAGCTGCCTGGAAGCATAAACAACCACTTTCCCCTCCTGCATCAAGACACAACCTAATCCATTTCTAGAGGCATCGCTGTAAATTATAAATCCTTTCCTGACACTGGTTGGGTCAAAATAGGTGCTTCAGTCAACATCTTCTTTAATTGTTCAAAACTCTCTTGACACTTCTCTAACCATACAAATCTAACATTCTTCTGAAGTAATTAGGTCAAAGGAGTAACAATGGTATAAAACTCCTTTACAAACCTTCTATAATAACCAGCCAGACCCAGAAAACTTCTAAGTTCTGTCACATTTTCAGGAGTTTTTCACTCTAATATTGCCTGTACTTTCTTGGGATCCACTGATATTCCCTGTGCAAATACTATATGTCCCAAGAATGCAACTTCCTGAAGCCAAAACTCACACTTACTGAGCTTTGCATACAGTTGCCGATCCCTTAGAATCTGAAGTACTATCCTGAGATGTCTGTCATGTTCTTTAGGAGTCTTAGAATACACCAGAATATCATCTATGAAGACTACCATAAACTAATCCAGGTATGGGTGAAAAATTCGATTTATGAGATCCATAAAAGCCGCTGGTGCATTTGTCAATCCAAACGGCATCACTAGGAACTCATAGTGTCCATATCTGGTATAAAAAGCTGTCTTATACACATCAACCTCCCTAACTCCCAATTGGTAGTATCCTGATCGTAAATCAATCTTAGAGAACATCCCTGCACCTTTCAGCTGGTCAAATAAGTCATCAATGCGAGGCAGTGGATATTTATTCTTGATAGTAACCTTATTCAACTGCCTATAATCAATGCATAACCGCAAAGATCCATCCTTCTTCTTTACAAAGAGTACTGGTGCATCCCAAGGCGAAACACTAGGCCTAATAAATCCTTTCTCTAATAACTCCTGTAACTGAACTTTGAGTTCTTTCAACTCAGTAGGTGCCATTCTGTATGGAGCTATAGATATAGGTGCAGTACCAGGCATCACCTAAATAGAGAATTCTACCTCTCTGTTTGGTGGCAGACCAGGCAATTCATCTGGAAAAACATCTGGGAAGTCACAAACTGTAGAAATGTCACTAATACACAATCCCTCCTTCCCAGTTTCAATCACATAAGCTAAATATATTGCACACCCTTTTCTTATCAACCGATGTGCTACAGTAGCTGAAATCACATTTGATAAGAAATCTGACCGTTCCCTATTTACAATTATTTTTGTTCCATCTTGGGTCATCAAGGTGATTTGTTTTAACCGATAATCTACTATTGCCCGGTGAGCATAAAGCCAATCCATACCCAGAATAACATCAAATTCTCGAAAAGGAAGGGCTATCAGATCGGCAAAAAAGGTACACTGCCGAATATTGATAGGGTAGTCTCTGTATACTGTATCAACTATCACACTATACCCTAAAGCATTACTAACTCGAATATCATGCTCAAGCTGTGCAACAACTAACCCTTTCCCCTGTGCAATCTCAGTGCTAATATAAGAATGTGTCGATCCAGGGTCTACCAAAGCATAGATAGAAGTACCAAAGAGAGAAAATTTACCAATAATGACGTTAGGTGCATCCTGATCCTCCCTGGCTCTCACAGCATAATTAAGGGTTACAGGTCGACTCTCTGCTACACTCTGGCTCCGTCCAGCTCCTCTACCAGCAAATGACCCTGAGGCTGTCCCTCTGCCTCTACCTCTCTGTGCTGTGGCTCCAATCCCAACAGCTTGAGGTCCTGATATAACTGTTTGAGCTCTCGAACAATCTCTCACCACATGGTCTCTTGATCCACATCTGAGGCAAGCTCCAGTATGCCTCCAACACTCTCCTGGGTGTCTCCTACCACAATAATCACATATAGGTATCCCTGCTCCTCTACCAACACCAGTAGCTCTAGGTGGGCTAACTACAGACTGAGCTGGGGTAACCTATCCTGGCAGTCGATCTCTGACTCCGAGTATGCACTGGAGGTACTTCTGGTATTTGTGAAAAAGGATTTCGAGCCGCCAGATTGGGATGGTCTCCTTCTCTGCTGAGATCTAGCTTGTCTACTGGCCTCATCAGTCTAAATGGACTCAACTCGAGAAGCTGCAAGTACAAGGGATCCCATATCCACATACTCTTGAGCTGCAATGGACTCCCTGATCTTATTATGGAGACCCTGCTCAAATAACTGACATGTCTTCTGCTGAGTCAATTTATAATATGTCATATAAGCCAAAAGATGCTCAAACTCCCGCTCATATTCTTGTGCAGATCTGTTTCCCTGTCTCAGTCTCCAAAAAGCACTCTCCATAGCCCTTTGATGCACTTTCCCAACATATTTATTTCCAAACTGCTGTAAAAAAAAATCCCAGGTCACCTGTTCAATGGGGGTATATCGTCGGACTGTCTCCCACCAAGTGAAAGCCGGTCCCTGAAATAATGCAATTGCCCCCTCAAGCATCTCCTCTAGCAGACTATGAGTGATCTGAAATAATCTCTTCAACCTATCCAACCACTCCTCAGCTTCCACCGCTGTAGTCTAATCCCTGCCAAAGAAATCCTCTGCCTCCAGTTTCTTCAACTGCTCTAGAATAGACCTCTTAGGTGGGGGTGGAGGTTGCTGCTACTGCTGTGGTTGAGGTGGAGGAGGAGCCTGCATCCTCTGGTATAATAAATCTGCCATCATCTGCATAAATTCCTGAGGTGCAGCAGGCGATGGAACTGGTACAGTAGGCGGTGGAGCAGGCTGATCATAATCCTGTAACTCTGCATCACTCACATTCAGAGAGGCTTCACTTTCTCTATCGTCAGCCTCAGTGCCCGCTTGAGATCCAGAGGCCATCTTTACACTATAAAATAGATACAGGGAATAGATAAACATCAGTTTCTCCAATAAAATCACCTTGTAAACAAAACATCTCAGTTCATGGCATGTGCATACATAAAGAATCCAATTACTCAATCAAACTTAACTCCTCATTTCTCCGACCTTAGGACCGCCTAAACCAGCTCTGATATCACTAAATGTAACACCCGATAGTTGGACATTGGTCCGAATATCGGTGTCACTCTACATTGCGGTGGTCCATAAATTATTATTAAATTATCCATCGATAGCATTCAATATTTAACCATTAAGTCATGGGTCCCACATTTTAAAATATCTTATTAATTAATCTATAAAAATTCGGGCAGCATAACAGCTCAAACCCAAATTCTGCCTTCCTGCAAAAGTCACAAAACACTCCCAAAAGGTTCATAATATCCAACCTAACCTCCACAATCTAAATATATACTCCACAAGATCAGCCAAATACAGAACAACAATCATTTCCAATAATTTTACATATAACCATACATATATACAGTACATAACATATGTATAAGTCCAAAACTATATACAGTCCAAAAACCAGCCATGTAGTCCTACAAGGTAACATCTATATGTATAGTCTCCACAAAACCACCAAAAATGCTGAATCCTTCTAACACTGATTTCCTTCTAGCACGAACTCAGTCTCTGTCTTCTGCGTGTAGTACAAAACCACACGCTAAGTACAAAAGTACTTAGTGGTGAACATAAACTTGAAATCCCAAAATTTCACTACAGTTCATTCACATATTCTTCATAGTTGTATTTCATTATAATACAAACATTTTTCGATTAATTTCTAAATTTCACTTTTATTGACAAAATTACTATTTTACCCTTGCTTGAGAAATTCATTCTCAATTATAGTTTTTCAAGTTTTATTCTCAAATTCTATCACTTTAACTTGAATTTTTCACTATAGGGATAAATTTTCACTTTAGTCCCTAAAGTTTCAAATATGCACTTTTATCCTATTTTCTTTGTTTATCAGTTCTTTTAGACTTTTGCCCTTATTTTTCAGTATGCTTTTGTCCCAACAGTAGTTTATTCTCGCTTTTCAAATTTCACATTTTTACCCATACAGTATCGTTAGTCAATACAGTATTTTAATACTATTGCTCATACAATATCTTTTTATACTTTAGTCAATACAATATTTTAATTCTCTTGCTCATACAATATCTTTTTATGCTTTAGTCAATACAGTATTTTAATTCTCTTACTCATACAGTATCTTTTTATGCTTTAGTCAATACAGTATTTTAATTCTCTTGCCCCTAGTATAGCATGAAAATATATCAATAATTAGGATGAGCGAAACTACGGACCCTATAGGTCCCAGTACTCCGGTAGTATCAATTACACACATATTATTATTTTTTTCCTTTCTTTCTTTTTCATTTTCCCTAAACACTTCAATACAGACGTGGAACCATATCAAGATTATTACTATGTAAGTCGCCATGACTTGCTACCGCGGTTACAGAAATGTCCCTATGGCTAGCCATGTACATCCTAATTTCTGATTTCACACATAGTACTAAGGACAAAATATAATTACAATTTAATACAATTTACAATAATGCATCATTACCGATTCATGGTAATAGTTAGTCTACATTATTAAAAACAGTCTCAGTATTTCAAATATACCAGTTTTTCAATTAAAATCATACAATTCAATTACCATTATTTATTTTATTTATTACTTTCTTTTTCAATACATGCTCCTTACATGTCATATAAATTAATCATATTCTATTTTTCATTTTTTCCCATTTATATCTCAAAATTTCACAAATTTTTTTAAGTTTCCTATTCGGTTACCTTATTCCAATTTCCTTATAAATTATATTTTCTACTCAAATTAATCATACTAAACATAAAATCATCTATTTTTCATTTATTTCAATTTAATCCGGAAAATTTCATTTTAGTCCCTAATTTTTTTTGTAACCGAAATTTTTCCTAAAATTTAACTTGTCTAAATTTTAATTAAATACCATAATTTCACTAAAATTTTAATTAAATACATAATTTCACTAATTTATCTTCTAATTGCACAATTATAAGTCCAATTTCATAATTAATTCGTAATTAATAATTAACTTAAATTTTTTTCTAATTATATATACAACATATATATTGTGAAATTAAAGGGTTTAAAATTATTCACTTACAAAATCACTCAACAACTTTGTCTTTCCCCTTATTTTTGGTTGGTTTGCTTCCCTCTCCTTTCTCTTCAATTGGCAGCAATTTCATGGCCAAAATCACCATAGATTAAGTCAAAATTTTGCTCAAATAATACTCACAATACTATAATTAATACTTAATTATTCTAATTATCAAATAAAACTACCAAACTCACCAATTTAACCACTTGAAGAATTAGACTTTATTCACATTCTTTCACCACCCAAAGCAACCAAAGGTGAAGGAAAAGTAAGATTAGACAATTTAATTTTAGATGAGAGTTGAGAAAATTTGTGAATTTGGCCTTAGAAAATAAAGAACAAACATGAAGAAGAAGAAGAAGAAGAAGCCACGCCAAAAGGGGGAAAAGAAATGGTGTTTTGGTCGTCCAACTCAAGAGATAAAGATCTCTTCATTTCACATTAATTGGCTACCCACTTTAGGACAAAACAATAAAGTCCTAAGTGGGTCCAATGCCACATGTCACCATTTAATTGGTCAATACACTTTTAGTTGTTAATTTTTGATAAAAATTATACCAAAAATTTATAAAAATATTAATTAGGCCATGCTTAAATATTTGGATCAATCCGAGGTCGTTTTGATATCAAACTAGCCCCGAATGTAAATTTTAATCAGTCCGAAAGCTGAATTTTCAAAGTCTTCAAAAATTTTATTTTATCATTCCAAAAATTCATATACATAATTTCTAGTCAATTGGTGCAATCAGAGTAATTTTTATGAAGTCCAGGTAATATTTTTAAGCCCAGTCAAAGTTCCCAGTCAACTATATCGGTCCAGTTAATTATTTTACTTTTTCCTTTTTTGGAGATCTATTTGACCTCAATTTTAGCCCAAATTATAACACTAGATTCATTATGAATAATACTTTCCAATGGTGAAGAAAAAATTTTATTGACCCGATGGGCCCCGGGTGGCACTATTCACCTCGGGAAGTGCTATTCACGTGATCGGCGATTCTTAGGGTGTTACAATCTTAATTTTAATGCCACACACATCTTTGATTGAAGGAACTACTCCAAGTAAATTTATAACAAATTGTCATCCAATTAAGATTTGTTTTTCTAATTATGAGTTAACCCTCAATTGGTAACCTTGTCAAAATCTCTACATCTTGAAGTGTTATTATTGTTTCACCACATGTGAGATGAAATGTGGTGTGTTTTCGATCTCCACCTTTCAATGAGTGATGTAATTAAATTCTAGTCGATATTTATCACTCCAATTCATGCAATTCCTTTCAACCCAAATGCTCTTATATAAGGTACAATTCTTGGGTCAATTTCTCTATAGTGCTCATCAATCCTACTCCCCCTTGCTCTCAACACATCTCTTTCAACCTTTAGTTTAATTTAAACAGGTCAAACTAAATAAATAAAAAACTTCATTAATAATCTACAATATATATATTTATTTATATTTTAAAAAAATTATTGAATTATTTCATATCACATCGGATTGATATTTCCCTTGAATTGTTAATAACTTCCAATTAATAAGACCTGAGTTTATTCGTGTAGCTCCTAAAAAATAAGAGTCCATGTCGAAACATGTATTTAAATATAAAATAAAATCAAAAAATATTTATAGCGATCAAATTTATTAAAATATTTCAAGTCTCTGTAACTTGTTGATTATATATATATATATTGTCAAATTTTATATTTATCATGGATGACTTTATTTTTGTTAATGAAAATGACACTGTCAAAAAGAAAATTATGATTTTATATTTTTTATTGTCAAATGATAATTATTATAAATTAGGAATTTTAATTATGGCAAAATTACTATGAATAATTAAACATACTAATTGGTAAAAATAGCTTACATGAAAATTATCTACAAAAGTATTACATACTTTTCATTGATACCATTCAATAATTTTATATTATGATCTAATGAACATAATATTCAGGCCATTTATTATAATTGCATCACTTACAATATGTTTTTTGATCAACATGCATTGTATCTCTAATTTTTAAAAAATATTTTTCACTAATATTTATTACATTTTTTGCAAATATCAGAACTAGTGAATGTTCATATTTTGTTACATGCTTACTATTCCAATTTTTCATTATACATTTCAAATAAAATATAGGTACTATCATGCAAATAGCTTCTATCATCTTTGCTTTAGTCACCGGATATCCTTTCATAATAATTCCTTATAATATTTCACTTATCGTAATAATATGCTCGAATATTATTATATCATTTTTAATTCAGTAGTTGTACAAGTAATCTCATTTTTTATTGACAATTTCTCTAGTAATATCACTCATCATTGTTTTTAGAGCTAAATATGCGTACACCATCTATCATATCAAATTAATAAAAATAAATATTATATTTAAATAAAAATTTTCATTTACTTATCTTGTATTAAAATTAATCATAATATTTTATGAAATTAATATTTATCATATTATTTTTTTGTTATATATTTAAAATAAACTGAACAATTAGATATGGGAAATACACACATGCGCGCGTGCACACACACATATTTAAAATTTAAAATTTAAATTGCAATTTCATGTATTAAGCATGCAATACAAATTATTAAGCAATCAATAATTTCAAAGAGTATGCAAAATAATTATTTCACAACTTAAACACATTTATTTATGTGTGAAACTATACTACATATGTTTTCGGCATGTACCAGATAATAATATGTACCTTTTCATAGGGTTGAGTAAAAAATCGAAAAAATGGTTAATTACAAAACTGGTCTAAAATCGAACTACTTTTTTTGGTTAACCAATTTGATGAACTCGGTTACAATTTTAATTTTTACATTCTTGATTTTTGGTTACGGTTTCGATTTTTAAGTACCGGTTAACTGTTAGTTCATGGTTAATACAAACACACATTTATTTATTTATACCTTAAAAAAGTTTTCTTTTTTTTTCTATTTCTCTCTAAAATTTACATAAAATAGTACTTTAAAATATATTTTTATTTTTATATCTTAATTTTTATTAGTTTCCTATAAAATTTATATAATATTTTAAAGTAAATTTACATTATGTCATTTTCTTTAATTATATAGTAATATTTATATGTAGTGATCGATTAACTTTTATATATGTTTTTTTTCATATATTAGTATTTATATTTTACTTAATAATATTTAATTATATTTTTTATATTTTAGAGTTTATATTTTAACATTTAATATTATCCAAAATTTTATATGACTTAGAACTAAATATGTTAATTTTCAATAAATATTAAATCTATCTTATAATATTAGTTATTAATTTATTGAACGTGAATCTTGGCTAGTAAATTATATTTATTTTGTAATTTTTTTGAATTACTTTACACATTTAAAATTGAATTAAATTTTGCCTAATTTTTTTTTATAATTTTATGTTATAAATTTTAATTGTTAACCAAATTGCAAAATCGAAATTGATTAACTAGTTAATCAAATATAATGGACTGATTAATGATTAGTACTTTTAAAAAATCGATATTAATGGATTAGTTAATTTTTTTACGCATGGACAGATTAATCCCTACTTTTTCACCCAATCATCATCAAATTATATATATATATATATATATATATATATATATATATATATATATATGTGAAAAAAATGTGCAAATCACGATATGTTTATTATTATTATTATTATTATTATCATTATTATTATTATTATATGTTGTAATGAAATTACTTTTTTCATCTCAAATATCAATTATTTATCTATAAATCTTTGACTTATTGCATGAAAAAATAATTCCTTACTTATACAATATATTACTATATTGAAAATAAAATAAAAAATATAGTAATGTCTTACTTTTAATGTTCAAATTAGGTAATTTTCAAAATTATCACCACCTACAAATTGAATATGAAGATGATATTAACAATACTATAGATTTTGTTTAATAAAATTAAATACCAAATCAAAATAACATTATCTTTTTTTTAACACTAGATGAAATTTAGAATGCTATTTGATAATACTCGAAAAATTTTAAACCATTAGGCCTGACCAGTGTCCATCAAGTGTACTAGATCAGCTAGTAATATAGAAAAATAAGATTAAGACTCTAAATATCAAACCAAGGGAATTGTGTAAAAGTTATGTAGTTCAGAATTTAGAATGAGTGATGTGTGCAAAGAATTCCCAAGTTTTGAATGATATAGAACTAACTAAATTGAAAACAGAAACTTAAATAACTGAAGTAACAAAACTAAAACAAGTAAACATAAACTTAAGCACATATACCTATACTTAAACAAAGAAAGATGTAAAAGATGGTAAAATTCAATGATAAAAATGCTTCTGCTAAAAGACTTTTCATCTCAACTTCTAATGCAATAACTCAATTAAAGATAACACAAGTGATTACGAAAAACTGGTTGTAAATTCAGATAACTTATTCAAAATATCTTTCTAAGCATTAAATCCTTGTATTAGGAACAATTCAATACTTAGCATAAAAATCCAGTTTATAAACTCCTAAAGATCCATTAAACCTTTTCTCAAGAGATCTCACTTCAGTCTATTCTTAATTCAACTTTCTCAGCTTCAATTTCGCTCTTTACCAACACAAAAATTATCTCAAATTTCAGAAAATAATCATGCATCAATATAAGTGAATTAAACTATGAACATACATATCTTAAGTAATACTTGAAACTGATTATTAATCATTTATTTAATACATTAACAATCAATCCAATCACAACTTAAGATAAGAAATTGCTCAGGAATTAAGAAATAACACACTATAAGGGTTTAAGTTCCCTCGAAAAAAGTAAAGAAACTACTCACTCATTGTCATAAGAACTAAAACCAAACAAAAATAAAGATACAAACACATAGAGCTAAGAATGCTTCTTTTAAAGTCTTCTTAGAACTTGCAAGTGTAGCCTCAAACCTTCTGCCTTTGTCTTTAGAAAACTAGATTAAACACTTAAGTAAAATTTGTAGTTCTCTCTAATTTTTCCAATTCTAGTGCTTAGGTTTACTTATATAGCTTGTAAAGAAGAAGTTTTGGTGCTTTAGAACTTCTTATTCTAGAAAACAACAAAGTTTTATCGCATTTAGAAAACCTTCACTCAACAGAGGCATTAAAGCACTCGGGTGAGGGCTTTTCTCCCTTAAGTGAAGGGTTTAATACTTGCGTAAGGGCTTTGTCATACTCGGGTGAGGGGTTGTAGCATTCTCTCGAATACTTTAGCTCTGTACTTTACGAAACTTTTATCCTAAAAAATTACAAAGTTACCCCAATTCTCTTCGCTTCTTCAATTAACTTTTTCTTTTCTTCAATTTAGCCCCTAAAAATATCAAAACTTGCAATCAAACCCACAAACAAACAAATTAAGTAATTAAACATGAAATCAACCAAATTAACACTAAATTAATCAACTTAAACACTTAAAAACATACTAAAAATATAATATAATTCACAACTATCAAATACCCCACATTTAGTCTTTGCTCGTCCCTGAGCAAATTTGAACAAATCAACTTCTCAAAATAATCAAACTTCAACCAAGAATTTTACATTTCAAAATCATGCTTAGTAATTAACAAGAGCATTTAAGAAAACTCTAACTAGATTAAATTCAAGTAAGATAATATAAGCTAGTTTTCATGTGTGTGTGTGTAAGACCAAAATACTTTAAGCTCTTTTCAAAATCAAAACACCAATGCAAATTCATAGCCAAGCTTAGAATCAATGTACACCTAAGTGTACAAGTGGTTTTGCACTTGAAACTCTAAAAATACTATAAGCCTCTCCTTTAGTACTAAAACTCGATGGTCATCTTCGCTAAACAATTCAAAAGCAAACAAAGAATTATTAGGTCTTCAATAGGTTGTAATGGGGTTAAGGTGTTGACTATCAAAGAATGGATAAAAGATAATAAAAAAGAATAGCTACGCTACACTCGAATAGACCAAGTTTCCAAAATTTAAATCTACTAATTACATACCCCTTTTACCATTCTTGCTTGCTCAATCCCATAAACATTAAGCATATTATAAGGATATCATTGAATTTTCCCTTGAATTTTTCAATTTAACAACTTTAAAGAAGCCAAAACTCTCTTTTTTCCTTATAAAAACCCCACACTTAAAATTTTTTCATATATGCTAACTTTATTTCAATTTTTTTACTAGCTTTATCACTGACAAAACAAGATTGTATGGGTAAATTACAAGGTAAATTCTCACTAATTTCTTAACTTCATTAATAAGCCCTTGACAATAATACCAAAATCCTTTTCTAACTACACCCTTTAAGATACCTAATAAAAGTAATCTATCTAATCCTAGAGTGGCCAATTCTAAAAGGGAAGATAAAAGCTTTTTAGGCTATATGGCAAAGATATGAGTGTAACAATAAAATTTAATATGGCATGCATTAAGCATGCCTCATTAGGCCCAAAATGGCTTAAAAAGGGTCAAATGTATCAAAAAGGTAGGAAAACAATCTTAATATGGCTCAACAAGAAAAATTTTCCTAGATCACTTTCTAAGTTATTTGAGTTGTTCCTATGCTTCGAAGAGTGATGAGGAAAGTTATAGTGTCCTAAAATTTCTTACTCAACTATTTCAATGTATTGGATTTTCTTCTATTTTGAAATTAGTCTTTAGTGTTCAAAATGTGAAAACCAACAAATATAAATCAAGTTAAATGTTAAACTAGCTAAAATTCCATTAAACAACATGTTTGTCTTAATGCTAAACAAAGATTTTGACCATTGCACATTCTAGGTTAAAGTTTAACTTGTTCAATTTTGAGAAAAAACTGGGCAAACTAAGCTTAAAACAAGTTAAATGACAATTCGAACTAATTATATTACTATGAAACAAACTAAACTCCTTAAAAGACTAGCAAAATAAAAAAACACTACTATTACTACTTAAGCAAGTTACAAGGTTACTAAAATTAAGGTTACAGTAAAAGCAACAAACTACTAAACACAAAACAAAGATAGAAATGATTATGAATTAAGAAAGGAAGGTTGAAATTTCACTTCCTGAAACTAAACCAAAATTGAGCTTAGATAAGCTCTACCCCCCTTAAAAGAACTTTGATGTCCCTAGCAAACTGGAGCTTATGTCACTAAGGTGGCAGTGGCGGTGGCAGTGGGAAGTATGCCCAAAAACTGGCGATAAACTGTTCAAAATTCCTAGTGGCATTATTCCCTGCCAACCTTTCTAACATTTGGTCAATAAAAGGTAAGAAAAAATGATCTTTCCTAGTGGCATTATTCAATCTCCTATAGTCAAAACACACTCTCCATTTTGTCACTGTGCATGTTGGGATGATTTCATTATTCTCATTAGTCACAATAGTCATACCCCCCTTTTTAGGCATACATTGTACTGGACTAACCCAACTACTATTAGAAATAGGATAAATAATACCTGCATCAAGAAACTTAAGTACCTCATTTTTCATCACTTTTTACATTGCTGGGTTGAGTCTCCTTTAGGGTTGTACCACTTAAAAACCCAAGGGAATTGTGTAAAAGTTATGTAGTTTAGATTTTAGAATGAGTGATGTATGCAAAGAATTCCCAAGTTTTGAATGATATAGAACTAACTAAATTGAAAACAGAAACTTAAATAACTAAAGTAATAAAACTAAAGTAAGTAAACAGAAACTTAAGAAAATATACCTATACTTAAACAAAGATAGATGTAAAAGATGGTAAATTCAATGATAAAAAAACTTATGCTAAAGGAATTTCCACCTCAACTTCTAATACAATAACTTAATTAAAGATAATACAAGTGATTATGGAAAACTAGTTGTAAATTTAGAAAACTTATGCGGAATATCTTTTTAAGCATTAAATCCTCTTATTAGGAACAATTCAATACATTGCATAAAAATCCAGTTTATAAACTCTTAAACATCCTTTAAACCTTCTCTCAAAAGATCTCACTTTAGTCTATTCTTAATTTAACTTTCTTAGCTTTAATTTCACTCTTTACTTACACAAAATTATCTCAATTTTTAAAAAATAATCATACATCAATATAAGTGAATTAAACTAAAAACATACATATCTTAAGTCATACTTGAAACTTGTTATTAATCTTTTATTTAATACATTAACAATCAATCCAATCACAACTCAAGATAAGAAATTGCTCAAGAAATAAGAAATAACACACTTGCATTGAATTAAAGCTCAAATTAAAGTCATTACAAATAAAAGTATAAGGGTTCAAGTTCCATCGGCAAAAGTAAAGAAACTACTCACTCATTGTTATAAAAATTAAAATACAGATACAAACACATAGAGCTAAGAATGCTTCTCTTGAAGTCTTCTCAAAACTTGCAAGTGTAACCTTTAAACCTTCTGCTTTTGTCTCTTGAAAACTAGATTAAATACTTAAGTAAAATTCGTAGTTTTGTCCCCTTTTCCAATTATGGTGCTTAGGTTTACTTATATAGCTTTTAAAGAAGTTTTGATGCTTTAGAACTTCCTATTCTAGAATGCAGTAGAGTTTTATTGCATTTAGAACATTTGCACTCGACAGAGGCATTAAAGCACTCGGGTGAAGGCTTTTCTCCCATAAATGAAGGTTTTAATACTCGGGGCAGGAGTTTTTTTTTTAACTCAGGTGAGAGCTTTTTCATACTCGGGTGAGGGGTTATAGAACTTTTTAGAGTACTTTGGCTCTGTTCTCCAACAAACTTTTTTCTTCAAAAATTATAAAGTTGCCCCAATTCTCTTTCTTTCTTCAATTTAGCCCCTAAAAATACCAAAACTTGTAATTGAACCCACAAACACACAAATTAAGTAATTAAACATGAAATCAGCCAAATTAACACTAAATTAATCAACTTAAACACTTGAAAACATACTAAAAATATAGTATAATTCACAACTATCAAGGCCATAATCATAAGGCCCGTAACTAAAAGGCCCATGAAGCCTCTCCAAGTTGGCCAGCTGAATGCAGGAAACGAGACCATCCGATCTAACTTGACCTCTCCTTGATATGATGAGGTTGTTTGACACACACCACCGTAAAATCACCATTACCTATACAATAGGCCATACTTGTTTCAGAGTAGACCAACTATTCAAAGGCACTATTCTGGAGCTCTATATATACCAGGTTTGATCTGTAAAACAAACACAACTTCTCTCTTTAAGTAACATATACATTCTCTTTTTATAAGTTTTTTCTTATTGCTAACTTAAGCATCAAGGTGCTAATGCCCGGAACACGGGGCAAGCACCTTTTACAGGTATTTATCCTCTTCAGTCCGATTGAAATCCTCTCTCCTAACCATCAAACCTCTCCTTTTTCCTAGATAAAAATTTTTCGTTTCATAATTACTTTCGTTGAGAGTCGATGGCTGAGTAAAGGCATTGAACTCCCATATTTATAGAGAAGTATGGATTTACAACCATAGAGAGAATGCATCGTGAAAGTTCCCGAGACTACATGGAAAGCGACATATAATGAAGGAAATATCCAGGACTGAAAGTAAGCAAAATATCACGTGCCAGGTCCAAAAGCAAGCAAAATATCTTCCTTTCGAGATGCTGCATAATAGGCATAAGAGACTCCTAGAAGTAGCCTGCTGAAAAAAATATAGGGAGGACTAAAATAATAGTCCCTTCTTTTGTCTTCTAATAAGCCAAAAGAAGGAGCAAGAAATATAAAAAAGCAAGATATGGAAAGGAAAAAAGCACAAATTAACACACTCTCCCATCTGCTTCAAGAAAAGCAACACACAAAGGGAAAAATCATTAACAAGCAACTAGTTAGAACCTCCCTCAAAATAGAATAGGGAAAGGAAGCCAAAAGACCTAACTCGATTTGATTCAAAGAAAGAGAGAGATTCATGTTGGAAGAAAAATGCCAAGTTTGAAAAAGAACGAAAAATATGATCCAAGTCTGTAGAAAAATGAAACGTCTTTCCTTTGAGACATTGCATGGGTGCTGCCACCATGAGGGTGGAGAGATATTGCAAGAAAACCCTCTTCCCCGTCAAAAGAAGGAGAAATTATTAAACAAGAAAGGAGAAAAAGTTGCAAAGACTCTTTCCAATAAGAGGATAATGGACTAGAACTCGTCGATCAGCATGTTCTCAAAATGGTTGATATATCCCAAAAGAAACCATCTTATGGATGAGGACAATTGGAGTATCATCTACCATAATTGAAAAACTTAATGGTAAAGAAGGCTCTAAAAAGAATGCCTATGCCTCATATTAAGGAAGGGGCAGAAATCGACAAACAAAAAAATTATAGTTATCCTGATCAAAAGATCGACGAAAATTTATAGTTATGTCAATCGAAAGATCAAAGAAAATTTGTAGTATCTCGATCAAACTATTGAAGAAAATTATAGCTATTCCAATCGAAAGATCAACAAAAATTTTTAGTTATCTTGATTGAAAGATCGAAGAAGATTTTAGTTATTTTGATCAAACAATCGACGAAAACTTATAGTTGTTCCGATCGAAAGGTCAATGAAAAAGTACAATCAACAAATTGCTGCAGTTCACAAAATTCTTGATTAAAAACTTTTGAAGATCAACAAAATTTCAACAAAATTCATTCTAGTTAAGAAAGCAGAAAATATATTTTAATTGATGTTTTTTCAATTAAACTCTCAAAGTTAATACACACTACGACTATTAATATGGCAAAAAAGTTCGAAAGAAAAACTGCATCATGAGTATTACGTCTAAAGTTTGCAAAAGCACAATCTTATCAATAGCCACTAGATCTCTTTATAATGGTCAACAAACATCTCCTAAAGACGTGACCAAATATAAATGTCAAAGAAGTAGCGATCGGATATCAAAGCAGATGTAAAAAATCATCAACAGATCCTGTTAGCAATAGAAGATGAAACACATGGATTTTGGCAAACTAAGACGATCAAAACTAATTCACATCCTCATAAAATAAGTACCACACTTAGATTATAATATTTATTTCATAGTTTTTAGCAATACTTCTTCACTTAGTCTTTTATAATATTGTGAGACAAATTAAGAAATAAATGAGAAAAGTACATAACACAAAAATATATAAAGAATAAAGTTTATTTAAAATCAAAAGTACATGGATAAAGAGCTTTTCGCTCAAAAAAATAAACAAAAGAAGTTCATAGCTTTACTACGACACGACCATCTCTCGAGCAAACCCTCTCCCATTAAGACTACATCAAGAAAATGGAGAAGAAAATATAGACATATATCCTCTACCATGATCAAAAGAAAGTCCAGGGCTAAGAGTAGGAGATCACAAGGATAAGAGGTTGCATGACTCGCTAACACGAGTTGTATACTGCAAGAAGAAGGCTTAACTTTTCATTCATCTTCCTAAAATGGCAATTCAAGACGAAAAAAGGAAGAATAATCAGGTGGCTTCATAAGGAAAAGCTTCAAGAAAAAATAACAACAAAAAGGGGCAGAAAAAGAACCTTGAGAAGAAGAAGAAAGTTTCAGAGAAAAGAGAGAAAAGATACACCTATTTATAGTGATTAAGAAAAGCCACATAGTTTCGCTATTCAATGAAGGAGTAAAGACACAATAAGTAAGGTGTGAAAGACAAAGCAACACAAATTAAAAAACACCTTTTCTGAAATTACTTGCTATCAAATAAGAAGTGAAGAATGGTTGGCAATGCCTTCAAGTAACTTTTCATTTTCTAATAGATATAGTTAGTTTATGAGAATTGAAAAATGTAATAAGAAAGCAAAATGGTGAAGTTATAGGCCTAAGCCAAGAAAAGACCATACAACCTCAAAAAGCATTAAACAAATAAGTTAGAAACGTAAGACTTTGAAAAATAATTTATGTTTATAAAATCGTATGCGGGGCTTAAGTCCAAAATAAAGATCGACATATATGCTGATCGAAATTATTAAAATTTCAACATCTTCCCAATCAATGGACATCCCGATCGAAATTATTAAAATTCCAACATCTTTTCGATTGACATACATCCCATTCAAAATTATTAAAATTCCAACATCTTTTCGATCGATGTACATCATGATCAAACTAATTAAAATTTTAGTCTTGAGACTGATGATTCGCTTTCCCGATTGACAATTTTTATAATTAAAAATCAGTCTCAAACTTAAGAGACTCTATCACTAGTCATGAAGTGATCGAATATTTATCGAAAAATATCAAAACCCCAAAACTATGATCTCCCAATCGAACTGTTTGACGGGGGAGTAATGATAATACTAAAAAAATTTTAAACCATCAGGCCCATGATCAAGAGGCTTGTAACTAAAAGGCCTATAGAAGCCTCTCCAAGTCGGCCAGCTGAACGCAAAAAATAAGGTCGTCTGGTTGGATGTGACCTCTCCCTGATACGATGAGGCTGTCTGACTCACGTCACCGTTAAATCACCATTACCTATACAATAGGTCATACTTGCTTCAGACTAGACCAACTATTCAAAGGCACTATTCCAAGCTTTCTCGAGCTCTATAAATACAAGGTTTGGTCTGCAAAACAGACACGACTTCTCTCTCTAAGTAATATATACATTCTCTCTCTATGATTTTTTTTTCCTATTGCTAACTTAAGCATCGGAGTGCTAACATCTGGAACACTAGACAAGTAACTTTTGTAGGTATTTATTCTTTTCAATTCGATCAAAATCCTCTCTCTAGACCATCGAACCTCTCCTTCTTCTTATATAGAAATTTATTGTTTCATGATAAAAATTTGTGATTTTATCACTACTTATAGTACTAATTGCTTTAATTAGAGTTAAATTGTATATAAATTAAAACAACAAACTTTGGCATATGGAAGAAAGAAAGGAAGAGAATGAACAATGAAAGAAAGGGAGTGATGGAAAAGATAGTGAATTTGAATTATAAGGATGTGTATTTATATATGATAAATTAAATAATATTAATAATAAAAAAGAAGGGTCACTACCTTTGCAGATTCAACAAAAAATGAGTAGTTGGGGGAGGGAGGTGGGATAGTGTTTCATAGATTTTTTTTAATAAAATAAAAGACAATATCATATCACGGGTTTTTCTGCGGTGCACTAGTGCCCACAATAAAATCTATGAGCTCAGCATCTAACAAAGATAAAAGAAATCCGCATAAGGGGTTGTCAATTTTTGATAGGAATATGACAAAAATTGATAGCTTCTTATGTCGATTTCTAACACTTTGCCAGGTGTAAAAAGTGGGCCCCATCATGTTGAATATCATCACTGCCCTCTGCTGGTTTCTATCACCTAAAAAACACAATTATTTTCACTGTAGCCCAATTTTTAGAAATTTTTTTAAAATTAATCCTAATTTTAAATAAACCCCAACAATCCAATACTGAATTTTGTCCAACTATTGTTTCAAAATTTTACATTGCAAATCATGTGTGAAATTAAGTTAAAAAATGTAGTTTCACTCTCCTGTCCAAAAATATAATTATTAAAAAAAAATTGATTAGAGATGTTATAAGATTTAAATATTTAATAGAAGATTGAGTGAATATATATCAAAAAACCAAGTCTTTTTTAAGCCAATAGTAGATCTGGCAATTTTTTATTCAATATAGAGGGTTTTTTAGGGTAAATTTGAAAAAAATTTAGAGTTTTGGGGCTAAAGTAAACATAATTGGGAAACTAGAGTGTTAAAAAATGGCGCCCCTTTTATTGTTTTTTGATGATATGGGTCCCACACGATCAGGTGCATTTTCTAGATTGAAAATGACAGTCCATGTTGCCATTTTCACTGTAGCAGAACGATGTCATTTCGCATGTAGAGGGGTTTCATGTCATGACACTAAAAAATGACACTCTATATTGCCATTTTTTGTGATGGAAAACAGTGTCGTTTCACTTTAGATGAGGCAGCAGATGTGGAAATCTATTAGTGGGGTCTGTGTGTCAGAAAATGGTAGGTATGGTTGCCATTTTTTGTACAATTTTTTTTTTAAATTGTGTCTGCAGGTGCACGAAATTTACTGTGTGCTGCAAAGAGGATAGTAAATCCCGTGCCCTACAGCAAAAGCATGGGTTTTTGCAATTTTTTAAATGTTAAGCTTAAATAGCAATTTTCCAACTCATTTTTTACCTTGTTGCCACTACTTTCGTCCTTATTGAATTTCTTTCTTTCTTTCTCATTAAATTTCTTGCATCAACAATTCATTGGTCCTTCTTATTTTCTTTATATTTAAATTTCAATATTCTGTAATTGTTGAAGAAGTGTTATTGAAGTTATTATTCAAAATTTTGTTGAAGACTGCAAAAAATAAAAAAGGTAAATTATATGAATATGGTAAAAATTAATTTTTAGTATTTAAATTTTAATTTATGACTAACTTTATTTTTATTTTTAAAATTTAGGTGTTATTAATTTGACAATATCATTTCGGATGATTGAAGATAAGTTATCATATTTTTTATATTGAATGATTTTAATTAGTTTACATAAAATTGAAAAATTTATTTGTAGTTATCTCAAAAATAATTAGATGTATATGTATAGGATGAGGAAATTATAATTAAATAAATAGTTGCATAACTAGATTAAATATTATGTACCCATATTAATTTTTTTACGTTTAATTTTTAGCGTGTTACAATGTGCTGCAAATTTATATATGGTTTTTTTATGGTGAATTTTTTTTCTTGATAAAACTACTTAATTGTTGTATTAATTATAACAAACTTTCAAATAATGTAGAAAATAGAAAATATCAATTTTTATGTATAGTTTTATAATTTATGTATATTTGTATAAATTTTATGTTTATTTTTATATTTATGTATATTTTTTTTTGTGGAAGTTGATGCATGTATTGTACTTATTTAATATAACAATAGTTTGAAAAGAGTTAATTTCATAAAATAACATAATTTATTTTAACCTAATAAATTATAATAAAAAATGAAATTTAAATTATTATCAATTTTTTAAAATAACAAATATTTTTATTTATTTCACAATATAGATGGTGTGTACCTATTTGGCTCCGAGATGCATGAGAGGTGACATTGCAAAGGCAATTGTCAAGCAAAAATAGAATGATTTGTACTGCAACAGAATTGAAAACGATATGATAATATGTGATCATATTATAAAATAAGTAAAAAATTACAAAATATTATAATGTTCAAATATCCTATCACAAAAAAAAAAGATGGTGGAAGCTCTATATTTCAAATCTATAATTACAATTTGGAATATGCCTAATGTGAAAAAATGTGGAGAACTTGTACTCGTTTTTGCGAAAGATGTTATTGAAATTAGTGATGATGATTTTTTAAAAATTAGAGATACAATTCTAGTGGATCAAAGAACTTATTGTAGATGGTATAATTATAACTTATGACCTAGATATTATGTTCATTAGTACATGTAAAAAATTAGTATTGTATCAATGATAATGGCAGTGTATTATGCTCCAAACTTTAATATCATTTATATTTTAAGTGTTTTTTTATCAATTTTTGAGATTAATTATTTAATGTTATTATTTCATAATTTGAATTTTTATTAATTCAAATTTTTTGGTTTCATAATAATAAACTGATGACATATAGAATTAACTTATTTACAATAAATATTGCAAAACATAAAAATTTTAAACAATAATAAAATAAATAAATGACATAAATTTTAACGATTCATTGCACATGTGTGATTTCAAATTGATTTCAGGTTTAGACATGGATCGCCATTTAGGAGCTGTATGAATAAATTCGAGTCCTATTAATGGTGAATTGTTAACACTTCAAGGGAGACACCGTTCAGATTTAATATGGAATAATTCAATAAAAATTTACTTTTCAATATATATTACCCACATTGAGTTTTTTTAATAATATATTTTAATATTAACTATATGGTTTGACTTTTTTTTTATTTATATTAAAGGTTATGAAAGAATTGTTGAGAATAAGAAGGAGTAGTGTGTATAAACACTATACAAATATTGATCCGAGGATTTTACCATATATAAAAGCAGCTGGTTTGCTAGGAATTTCCAACATTGGTGTGATTCAATTAGATTGGAATTTAATTACATCACTTATTAAGAGATGGCGACTGAAAATGCGGACATTTCATCTCACGTGTGGTGAAGCAACAATTACACTTCAAGATGTTGGAATTTTAATAAGTTTACTAGTTGAGGGTGAACTCGTTATAGGTAGAACAACATGGATTGGATGAATATTTGTTATAATCTACTAGGAGCAGTTCCTCTTATGAATGATTTGCGAGGTGGTAAAGTGAAATTGACATGGTTGGATGCAACATTCAGTGAATTGCTTGATTACACAACACCTAAGTTGGTATGTCGGCATGCTCGTGCGTGGATGCTGAGATGTTTTGGTGGATTGTTATTTTCATCACAACATTCACATCGGGTCCACTTGATGTTTCTTCCTCTTCTAGAGGATTTGGATTATATTGGCCAATATAGTTAGGGATTAGCTTATCTCGCATGGCTGTACAAATATCTATGCAGAGCTACTAGTCTTGATGCTAAAAGAGTTGATAGTTATCTACAACTCCTACAAATATGGATGTGGGAATGGTTTTCTCAGTTTAGGCCAAAACACGTACAACCATGTATGCTTAACCAAATCATACCTTATAGATTCAAGTATCATTCGCAAGTTGAATCATTTTTATCCAATTTTATTTTAAGGAAATATGTCTATTTATTTGCATATGCTATTATTTTAGATGGACAGAACCAGTGGACATGCATAACATTCATAGGATGGATATACACACATGTCGAGAAATATTAGATATGCAATGCACCGAACAGGTTTGTAGTAAAATATTATCAATTTACACATTAACATGATATGTTATTAAAAAAAATTCAGACAATATCCATAATATTGTTATTATTAAATTATTTCAATTTTGTGTTGCAGTTTGAGTAGGAGCCTTACATTAACATAATCAATATGCTCCCAGATTTTTGTAGAAATGGACAGACATGTTGAATGTTGGTTGTTCCACTCATTTGCTTTCATATCATTGAATGACACCATTTAGCAAAGTCATGTGATAATTTAACTTTGATCAACCAATTCCTAGTCTGCCCCTTATAAAAGATAATTTATATATAATAGATTTGTGGGGTCAAAACTATCTGAATTAGTCAGTTGAATTTGCAATATTCATAAATGAGTGGAATAATCGTCACACTCGTGTTGTTGATTGTCAATATTCCAAGCAACATTTTAATAATCAATCTGAATATATGCAATGGTATATTCAATGCACTAGACATTGGATAAGCCTACACGGAGCATTCCGTACAGCAACTATAAGTAATTCATTCGATTTTTTTTTCACAATTATAATAGTTTTGAAGATTGTGAGAAATTGATATAAGTAATAACAATTTTTTTTAGGCTGAGGGATTGAAAGATTAGTACATGAATAAGGTGATGATTTAAACAATAGAAGGATATTGGCAAGCATCCTTGGTGCAATTGGTCATGAAGATCCATTATTAACTGACTATCCCTGATTTAAACAACATAAGGATATTGGAAAGTTTTCATAAACTTGATCACTGTTATCATCATCAATTAAGTCCATAGGCACCTAAGACATTGATCCCTAATTAATAACAGGACACATATATATCACTCTGCTAACCCTCACTTCTAAAGCTAAATCTAATTTAACTGAAATCTTATAAACAAGTTGATATACGCTTGAAGAGCTCATAAATATTGTGTGTTAATGTGTGGTTTTGTCTAGTATTGTGTTTATTATTTTGGTATTTATCTATATTTTGTTGCTTTTATGTGTTTTTTTTTTGGTGTGTGTAGTTGTTTTATTTGTTTTATAGGAGAAGGGAATGATTTAAAGTTTAAAGGAGTTAAGTGGAGGAAAGAAATCCATATGAGCTACATTGAAGGTGTCGCGAGCGCGACAAGGGGGAGAGCTCGCGACAGCATGAAGGGCGGAGAGCCAGGCCAGTCAAGCATAAGCGGGCCATGTCGCGAGGGCGACAAAGCAAGACTAGCTCGCGACAGCCAACGGAGCCAGCCAAGCAGAGGCGTGTCTTGTCGCGAGCGCGACAGGAGTCGCGAGGTCGCGACAAAGTGCGGATGGGCAGTTAGAATTCTGAAGTGATGCAATTTTTCATGAACAAATATAACTTTTGTGAAAAGATATCTTGAAGGGACATAACTTTTAGAAAGGCATATATATGCCAAGTGGACAGAATTTTAGAGGGAGAATTTTTTGATAATTTGATTTTGTGATCCTAAGAACAATTTAATTTTCTTCTAGTATTTTAGTTTTTATTTTCATGTTTTGGAAAGGAGACAAGAAGCAAGGGAGAAGAAATCTTGTTTGAAAGGGAAAGGGTTGAGAGATCCCCTTCTTCTTATTCTTATGTTTTATTATTCTTCCTTGTAATCTTTACATGAATATTATGTTTGCATTTGAATATATATGAACAAATTTCTATTTCCATTTATAATATTGATCTTTGATTGTAGTATTTTCTATTAAAAGTTTATTGGTATCATTATAAGTTAAGGAAGACGACCTTCAATGTGCAATTCCTTTTCTGAAAATTAACAAAATGGTTATAAATAAGAGAGTTAGCGAGAGCAACATCTTATTGAAAGTTAATAGAAAATTCATTATCGAAGCATAGTTGGAGAGATCACATGTGGAGATAATTGCTATAGGTTGGTAGATAATCTTAAAATGTGTAATTAAAACCCACTAGTTCATTAACGAGAGTTGAGACTTAGTACTTTAATTGCATGTCTTAGGCAATCTAATTCATGTCGAGAGAGTGATTTAGAAATTTATTCCAACTTGGCTTACTAACAAGATTAAAAACTATAATTAAAATGATGGTATCAAATGCATGATTATTTAATTTCATAATATTTATTGTCTTCTTGATTATACTATCTAGGATTTAATTAATTTATGCAATAGAGTAGTTAGAATTAACTTCTATTTTTGAACATCGTAAACAAGATTAAAATTGAGTAGTAATAGTGAGTAATTGAAATCAACATTTCCTCGTGGGATCGATTTCTGAAGTACTATAACTGGTACACCGTATACTTGCGGTATTTAAACTTTTAGAAAAAGCATATCACAAGTTCTACAAATGTCAATTTGCTCCTAACTTTCAATCACCTCGATCTTGCTGAGGGACTTGAAGTATCATAATGGTAACCAGCTATGTCCCATATTGATTGTCCTCTATTATGAATTATAAATGTTATTGGAATCAACATTTTTTAATTCCTACATTATATGTATATATTTAAAAATTAATGTATCAATTTACTATTTTCGTCATAAATAAATTATCTATGGATTTTTAACTCATTCATATTTTTTTTTTCATTTTATGCATCTAAATTTTAAAATATTTATTCGCCTAACAGATAAATTTTTTTTTGAACTAATTGCACAAATTAAAATTTTCGTTCACTTTTCAAATCTTGCAATTTATATATATTTTTTTCATTTTTACAATACTTATTTTTAATTAACATATTATTATATATGTGGACTATTTATATATTTCTTCATAATTTTTTTAACTTTTTATATAATACTATGTATGTTGACTAAAATCAATAAACTTTACATGTCTAGTTACTTTCATGAATTCCTAAATATCAAAGCATGACAATATAAAAGTAAAATAATATAACTAATTTCAAACCACTGACTTCTCCACAAATATTGAAAATTATAATTTATCAAAATAAACCATAAAATAATATGTACAAATTAATTATCTTAATTTCAACTAAACCTCTTTTTTAAAAAAAAATAAAATAAACCAACAATAACTTACCTTTAAAAATATTGACAAAAATATATTCCAGCCTTTATAGCACTTACAATATTAACAATGAAAATAAAATTACTAGTAAATTTAATCAAAAATTAAAATGTGATTAACAAAATTAATTTAAAATATATTCACAAAAATTACCTTTTTTTTTTTAATTTTCAATCAAATATTCTATAACAACTTCAACAAAATTACTACTAGTGTAATGGAAATTTGAATGTAAAATTATAAA
The DNA here is from genome assembly GCA_037975025.1 of Excoecaria agallocha. Classification (NCBI taxonomy): domain Eukaryota; kingdom Viridiplantae; phylum Streptophyta; class Magnoliopsida; order Malpighiales; family Euphorbiaceae; genus Excoecaria; species Excoecaria agallocha. The sequence goes on from CM075809.1 coordinate 19,928,996, forward strand.
TTAGGAATAGAGAATAACAATCAAACGAGAGAAAGGAACAAAATGAAAAAAAGTAAAGAAGGAAGAAAAATGGTTTAGTTGAGCTAAGAATGAGTCTCATTGTATTTTTACTATCTAAGGTGTGTGTATATATATATATCATGTGTTTCTGCTCCAGGGCAAATGATTTACTGTGTGCTCTACAGCGTATAGTAACTCCCATGCACCTGTAGGTACGACTTAAAAAAAAAAAGATTTGTATAGAAAACGGCAAGCATCATTGTTGTTTTTAATTACGTGGGTTCCACTTGAATTATTCAGATTTGTCACTTTTTTCGGAGCAAAATAGTGCCATTTTCCCTTATAGAAAACAGCAAGCTAAATTGCCATTTTTCATTGCACAGTCATCTCTTCTCCAAATGATACCGTTTTGTGAACAGTAAAAAAGGGCAAGAGATGGTGCCGTTTTTTATCCAGATTTTGCACCTGTTGCGGTGGGGCCCATGCTAACGTAAAACGGCAAACGATGTTGTTTTTTAACAACTAGTTCCCTAAATAAGTTTCCTGCAGGACCAAATTTTTAATTTTTTTTTTCAAAATTATACAAAAAATAAAATAAAAAACTCCTTTAATATGCACCTAAAAGAAGTTCAAATAACTCAAAAATTTTAGAGTCGAACCCACTCCGAACCAAAATCCAATTTGAAAAGTTTTCTTATATCATATACATACAAATATTAACACTATACCATTTTATTAATTAATTAACATTAAAAAAATCAAATTGTTTAAATTAACGGCAAAAGATAAAAACAGAAAAATAAAAAAAATAAATAAGTGGCATATAGTTTATATTGTATTTCATTATTTCTATTTTTTGTATGTTTCCTCTTTCAATCTTTTTCTGCCTTTCATACTCTGATTGTCATTTATTTTATTGTTCCCGGCATCATATATTATTTTGCATTACTTTTGCTACTTAGTCACACTTTATCAAAATTTCTCTTATCAAATCATAATATTTCAAACATGAGACATAGTGCAATGCCCAAAAATTCTGACTTCGTGAATATTATATTTCGAGCCATAAATAGTGCTTACAAAGAACAAATAATGTTACGCAGGAAATGAATATTATTATTTTTTTAACTTTTAACTAGTGCCATTTGAGACAAATCTAATGATTAAATTCTAGAAAAAAATCCATTTAAAGTATTAAAAACTGAATTTAGAATCTGTATCGCAATTTTAGCAGTAAATAATGATATATTTGGCCAAGTATGGCCATGGTCAAAATTTATTTGGGACACTAAGAATATCAAACTAACCAATACGATGGGTTATTTATATGAAGTCTGTTACATATTTAAATTAAGGAGACTGAAAAAGTTAAAATTGTACCGGTTACATATTTATAGTTTGATTTTTTATTTTAATCCAATTTTTAGTTGTCATTTTAATTTGAAATTTGATCCGAATCCGTTTCAAAAATAAATGACACCATCCAAAACTGATATGATCTAAAAAAAAATCTAAATTAAAAAATATATATATAGTTCGAACCTGTTCCATCTAACTCGTTCCGTAGGTCTAAGTAAATTAGACTATCTTAACCTACTTAATTAATAAACAAATAAATTATCAGTTGAATTACTTCGATACTAAGAAATCTAAGTTGAAATCAGGCCCGGGTTTTATCCCATATGGTCAAATTTCTAGCTTTCTTGTCATTTAAAATTATTTTCATTTACTATAGCGGTTGAGGAAAAAAAAAAGAATAATAATAATTTCCGTTTGTGGTTTTAAGATGAAAATGGTTTAATTTTCAGTTATAATCAAATCAAAAAAATTAAAATCAAGTTTTAATAAAAATTATAAACTAAAATCAACACAATTTTTGTATGATTTGATAATTGAATTTCTCCTATATTACTAATTGAAATTGAATCGATTAACAATTTCAGAGATTTTAGCAGACAAAATGATGTTGTTTTAAGAAATTTTAATTCTTTTTGAATATTTAGTTTATTAATAAGATTGGATTTTATATATTTACTAATAGAAATCAAATCGATTAGTCGAATTATCAAACTGAATTTGTTTGATTATATTTGGATTAAAACCAAACCTTGTTCGCACTTAATATTTTTATCTATCTAGTAACATAAATGATAACATAAATGAAAGAATATAAAAAGTTGTTTTAGTCTGTATTCATATATTTATACATCGATGTGTACATATACATTTAGAATTTTTATTCCCATTCTATATAGAAAATTAATTATGATCCGGAATTATATAAATGAGATTTTTATAATTGACGAAAATCAAAATTAGGCATAGTCGTAAATGTAGAAAGTCCAGCAAATGGATGTGAAAGAATGAAAGGCAGGGATAGATTTCCATGTGGGTAGAGTTGCGGCTGTACGGCGGCGGGTGGTGGAGGCTGAGATCGGAGATTAAGAGAGGGAATTAATGATCCATCCCGTTGACACGTACCAACCTCTCGCATTCTTGGCGTTGGACTCATTTGTATAAATTGAGAAAATTGAGGTACCGAAGACAAAAATAGTCCTTGGCGCATTGCTCCTCCAATTATATTTGACATTACCTTATCAACATTAACATATAAATTAATAAATAAAGAGAGGTTAATTGCACAGAAATTTGTGAATTTCAATTTCATTCCCTTTTTTGTTTGTTTCTCCAATTTCTAGTCAAAAACATTATTTAAATATTATTATTAACCTCATTCCGATTTGAAATTATCACCAAAGTAGAAGTGGATTTTCAAAAATATCATATTTCTTAATTCACTAGAATTATTATTAATTTATTAGAAGACTTTTTAAAAAGATAAAAAGAAAAATTATTAGAAGACTAGATAAGATGAATTTAAATTTTAAAAGAATAATTACCTGAATTTGTAAATTTAAGGTTTTAATGTATTTAATGGTATCATCCAAAATTGAAGCTCTGTCTAACTGAAATTAAAAATAGAAAAAGTGAATCCAACGGAATCTCCATTAGCAAAAGAAATATATGTATATATATATATATAGTGTAAGACATTTAAAATTACTCTAAAAATGATAATAAAAAAAATTTGTATATTTCTAAAAATTTCGAAACTATTATTTGATTATATTAATTATGCATGTATAATGTCATTTGAGGATAGAACCTTTATTTATTTATTTATATTTACATATCTCATCGTAGGCTGTATGAGATAAGAGAACATGCTCTTTAATTTGATTTGAAATATTAAATATTGTTTTGGGTAAAGGAACAGTTAAATGAATTAAAATAGAGCCTCAAACTATACAAATTAACGAATAAATCCCTATAAAAAAATAATGAATAAATTTGCAATATTTCGAGAAGGTCCAGATATTTAATTTCTATTATGAAGTATTGACATATATTTTTTTGTGGATTCTTAGTCTACCGACTTTAAGATAATTTACAATTAAATATCCAATAACTGAAAGCAGGATATTTTAAATTTGAACTTTTGATTATACTTCTATTGCAAGAAATATTTATTAGAAGTATAAATATTCAAAATTAATTCTTCCAACCTATTTGCCCACTAATTCACTTTTTCGAAAGGATAAATTAGTAAAAACTTAAACTAATCAATAAATTCTTAAATTTTAGTGAAAAAAGTAAGTAAATACTTATTTGGGTCTGAGCATAATCGAATTGAAACCAAAACTTGAATTGAACCGAATACATTTTGATTTATTTGATTTGTTTTTTTTTTTTAACTTTTGTTATATTCACAGTTTGGAACAGAATTAAAAATTTGATTTGTTCAGTGCAATTTGTAAAATTTAAAAATTGAAAAGACCGAACCGACTGAATTAATGAAAATGCATTTAGTATATATTCATATTTATTTTACTACATGGAAAATATATAAATAAATTAAAAAAACACTTTTCTTATTTTTTGTTTAAAAAATATTTTGGTTCCAATATTATATGGCATTTTTGCTTCTTAATTAAGTTTGTAGGGAGTCAACTTGAGATTTAAGTTAAAATTTTAATCATAATTGTTGAATTTATGTTTTGATTACTAATATAAGTTTTTATCTTATTTGTGATTTTGATTAATATTTATTAAGAATAAAATATGATGAATTTATGTTTATTATTTCCATTTTAGTTTATTTAAGTGGTTTATTTTAATGAAAACATGTTAATTTAATTTATGGACCCACAAAAATTTAAAATTCAATAAAAAAATTAATAAAGTGTATAGCTGATAGAACTGAACTGAGCCGACCGAAATTTATCCGGTCTATTCAGTTTTGATTTATAAAATTTTATTTGTAATTCAATTTTTAGTCTATTCGATTCAATCTAAAATGAACCAAACCGACCAAGTGACCAGTCCTATACTTACCGATAAGTCTAAAATTAGCGTAGAGGTGGGCATCTCTGCCTTGCAATGAGTGGAAGACAGGTTTGAGAAATAAGAGGCCTACCCCAATCGGATCCTTTGAATGCAAAACCTGCAATGGTGCCCATCTTGGTGGACTCAGGTCTCAACACTCCGACGCTCAAGTTAGCTATCAGGATAAGACATGATAAAAAAGAGTTAATTCACTAAGAGAGAGAGCTAGAAGGATTGTCTTTTTTAGAGACGAACCTGTTATTTATAGTTTCAAGGGACTTTGGAGTAGTGTGCACAATAGTGTTCCTATTCTGCGATAGGCATGACCTATTTCTATAGGCAGTGGTGATTGAACAACGGCATGTATCAGACTTTATCAGTGAGATGTCCAATCCGATCGGACAACCTCGATTGCTGGATTTTTCCTCTCAAATGGAAGGATTTTAATGGGCTTTCTCTTGGGTCTCTTCCTGTGATATTGGATAGTTTACCTTCTTTTTTTGGATGTTATCACTTACTATTTGTGAATGAGAGGGTATAACATAATTTTCTTTTATTTACTATTTTCACTTACCTCTATGTATTTATTTTTTTAAGGGCTTGCTTGCCCAAAAAAATGACCTACCTGAAACAAAAATTAACTTTGTAACACCATTTAATTTTGGCTTTTGACTCAGTTAAAATTTGTTAAATTTGATCTATGTAAAAAAAAAAAGTTAAATATGAATTGGACGGAATAAAAATAAAATATTTACAAGCAGAGTTTGAAAAGCAGTTTGACTAACTCACACGCACAAATTATAATCAATATTAGACTATAAATTCATAATTTTTTATTTACAAGCAGAGTTTGAAAAGCAGTTTGACTAACTCACACGCACAAATTATAATCAATATTAGACTATAAATTCATAATTTTATAATGTTGATACGAATTAAAAATATATATATATACCATTAAATAGAAAAAGCAAAGCAGATTTCATTTTATACGAATAGGAATGAAAACACAGTACGAATAAGATGAGAATAGATATGGCAAATCTAACCTTGTGACAATGGGGTATGAGATCTCTGAGATCTTTTATTTTTGCCCTAATTCTTTCCCTGCGTCTCTGTGAAGTTTAACAGCAATAATAATAATAATAATAATAATAATAATAATAATAATAATAATAATAATAATAATAATAATAATTAATATCCAAATCAAAAGAAGAAGTTAAATGAAAAGAAAAGAAAAAGAAAATGCTAATATCTTACTCTCTCCTGAAAATTATGGGTTTCGGCTGAACGAGTTCTTTTATTTCTAATTCTCAATGTTTCTCCAGGATGGCTGTGATCAGTCTTATGAAACCAAATAAATCCACAATTTAATTATCGAATTCAAATGAAAGTGTTGTAATGAAAATGAAATAGACTCACTTGATGACGTAGACATCCGCAAAGATGATGGGCTTCGGCTTGTGGCCAAGAGTTAATTGTAGAATTTAAAGATGGGAATGTCTAGATTTCTGGTGAATCCTCAAAAATATTATACGTAAATTTTTAATAAAATAATCGAGAGCTAGTAATGACAGTTAACTTATTATAGACATAAATAGATAGGTTAGATTTTCTCTCAAAAAAAAAAAAGATAGGTTACATTTCGAATTATTAATAAAATTTTAACTTGTTTTAATCAAAATAAATAAATAAATTTTTAACTTGTCAACTAAGGTTGGTGCGCAATATTTTCACGACAATTAAAAGTTCAATGTTTGGGCTCAAAAAAGACGTGGCAACAGTATTCTTACTTAGATTTAAGAGATGTCTGATGCGTCAGTATTTGTAGATATGGATAATGGTATTGAGATGGATATGGATAGAAGAAGAATAATTAAAATGTTTGAAAAGCGAAGAATAATTAAAATGTTTGAAAAGCAAAGAATATGTATCATCCGATTATCAAAATGTGTGCAATATAATGGTCTAAATATATGTATACTATATGCGTATTGATATCCAATTATTATTGGATGCGTAAATATAAGGTATTCTCAAACAAAGAAATGATGTGAAGGCGGTGATGTATATCCTACTTCTAACTTAAGAAGGGCTACATAATTCGTTTTTATCAGAATAAAGGAGATTTTTGTGTCTAAAGTATTTGAAAGCATGCTATATATATGTAGAATTTTTTTAAATAATATCATTTTTAAAAATTTTGATTTATGGTATCTGTCAAAAATTGTTTGTGAAAATGACGTTGTTAACGAAAACACAACGGTGAGCTACGTTATTGTCCATGTCCTGCCCCCTTCTGCACCGGCCTGCTTGCCTGAAGATGCAGCATTATTTGACACACTGAAGATGCAGCACATGGCTGCATTTTTTGATGATGCAATGAACTACAACGTTTTCCAGTATGTCAAATATTCTCCATCATGACCTGTTGAATATTAAAATCTCGAGCGCTTATATAAACTTCGGATGAGAAATGGGAGTTGCATCCGAAGCAATTTATCAATTATTGAGCGTGGGAAAATTTGATTCAGTCGCAAGAATTATTTTTGTAGCAATATTATTATATTTTCAGTATTATTGTTAAACATCAGTAAAATTTACATTTAATTATTTATAATTTAATGTATTAATTATATTTGTGCTATAATGTCATCTATTTTTTGGTATTTATTTAAAAGCAAAAGTAAGTTGTAAATCATGAAGTAACAAGAACGCAGTTAAACTAGTTATTGAAGACAATTATTTTATTAATTTTAGTATATTAATTTATCGTCATATATGTTTACATAACAATTGATAAATTTGAATGGATATTTATTATTGTTATAACATATGAATAAAATATTTATTATTAAATTTGATATGACAATAAATTTTGCTAGTGACTTATAATATGTATATAATATGACGTACATATTATATTTAGTGATTTAAATTAATAAATTTTTTACATTAAAAAAGGGCAAAAAAATAAAAGATTAGCATGTTGAACTTCTAATATAAATTGTAAGAATTTAAGTTAACTCATTTACAAAATTATATTTTTCATTCCAAAATAATTTAAATTTAGGCAATATTGTGGAATAAATTTAAAATTTATGACTTTTTAACTATATTTATATTACATTTTGGTTATAAATATTGAATCAAAGTTGGTTTATTATTAAAGTTTAAATGTGAATGTATTTTTTAAAATATATATATATTTTTATTTTTTATAGTGTGATTTTCATAATATTTATATTAAATTTTAAATATAATATTGTTTAGTTTTATTTGGATAAATTAAATTAAAAAATTAAAAAAAAAATATACGAATTGAATTATAATATAATATTTATTTTTATTATTTTCATATGATAGATGGTGCACGTCCTTCCACAAGCAACTCGATGAGTATCTATATATCTTTCAGTATAATTGTAGTTTCACCAATAGGAAAGTAAACGGTACGTATCTCTGGCGGGTCAATTTCACCCATGGTCACTGAACTTAGGCCATATTACCCAAAAGTAACTGACTTATTTTTTCTAACATAAATGTCACTGAACTTAGTACCTTTTTTCATAAAAGTCATGTTCACCGGTTTCCGGCGACGATCTTGGCCGGAATGCTGACGTGGCATGCCACGTCAGCAGTCCTTTGCCGGAATGATGACGTGGCACGCCACGTCATCCGCCACGTCAGCAACCCTTGCCGAAATGATGACGTGGCACGCCACGTCATCCGCCACGTCACGTGAAGATGCCACGTCAGCCGCCATGTCACCTGTTGAAATAAACAAATGAGAAAATGACACATGTCAACCCATTTGCCTTAACCAAATCCAAATTGGGTCATCCATCCAAATTGGGTCTTGCTAAGGTAATGGGCCTCCAACCTTATAAACCCATGCCACTCCCTTTCTCTTTCCAATGTGGGATATGGGAAGTTTGAGAACATGATATTTTCATGGTTTTTCTAGCTTTTTTAACCATTGAATCCATCACATTTTCATAATTTTTTTTGCTTTAACCATTTCTAATTCTTTCATGGGATGTGTATGTGATGGTTAAAGCCAAAAAAACCATGAAAATGTGATGGATTCAATGGTTAAAAAAGTAAGAAAAACCATGAAAAAAGAATAATCTTCTCAAACTTTATTTTTTCATGGTTTTTCTTGCTTTCTTAACCATTGAATCCATCACATTTTTATAATTTTTTTGGCTTTAACCATCACATACACATCCCATGAAAGAATTAGAAATGGTTAAAGCAAAAAAAATTATGAAAATGTGATGGATTCAATGGTTAAAAAAGCTAGAAAAACCATGAAAATATCATGTTCTCAAACTTCCCATATCCCACATTGGAAAGAGAAAGGGAGTGGCATGGGTTTATAAGGTTGGAGGCCCATTACCTTAGCAAGACCCAATTTGGATGGATGACCCAATTTGGATTTGGTTAAGGCAAATGGGTTGACATGTGTCATTTTCTCATTTGTTTATTTCAACAGGTGACATGGCGGCTGACGTGGCATCTTCACGTGACGTGGCGGATGACGTGGCGTGCCACGTCATCATTTCGGCAAGGGTTGCTGACGTGGCGGATGACGTGGCGTGCCACGTCATCATTCCGGCAAAGGACTGCTGACGTGGCATGCCACGTCAGCATTCCGGCCAAGATCGTCGCCGGAAACCGGTGAACATGACTTTTATGAAAAAAGGTTTCAGTGACATTTATGTTAGAAAAAATAAGTCAGTTACTTTTGGGTAATATGGCCTAAGTTCAGTGACCATGGGTGAAATTGACCCTATCTCTGGCCTTCACCTCTCGACAAGAACAGTTATCAAGTCAACATTAACGTTCATTACATTGATTTGTGACACTCTATAGAATCCTGATAATCTTATATAAGGTATGATCCTTTCATCGATATTTCTATAATGACTTTTAACACTAGCTTTTCGTGCAAACAAAATATTGTATTGAAAACAAATAAAATTACTAGACAAATATATATTATTTATCTATTTATTTTAAAACATGTAACAATATCAATATGTCCACTTATGCTCAATTGTACTCAAACACTCAAGATATATATTCAAGAATGCATGCCATATGTTCACGATGAGCAAAAGTGTATAAAAATCATTTATGCACCTGTAATTCACTTGCATGCATTTCATTAAATTTCATATTTTAATGAATAATAACTTATTTCATGTGTATTAAATCATATTCTACCCTTGTACGTGGTTTGTAAAATTTCATTAACTTCGAAAAAGGTTCAGATCGAATTCTGTAGCTTTTGGAACAAAATGTGCATTAAAGGTATATAGGGTAGCAATGGAGCATAGAGGTCGAAAGATCCATTCCCAACCATATGGACCCAAAAATTTCATAATTTAATTTTAGGCAAAAGCTTACCACATGCCTGGGAAGAATTACTCCCACCCATGTGCAAGCTAAAATGTTGTTTTGCATGGACAACAGATCTAAGTCATCTTGTGCATGATATTTCGGCGCCTAAATGTGATTTTCGAGAAATATGGTCTTCTAACAAAATATTTCTATGCATCTTTAGTTTCCAGAACATTAAAAATCAAGTCATTTTGACTTCTACAATATGAGATATTTATAAAATAGTACACACTGCTCCAAATGATAGATCAACCACTAACACTTTATTTTGAACTAAATTTTGATGGTCTTAGAGACAGAATCATGTTTTGGCCTCTTCATATAAAATTAAGGTCTGGATGTATAGTTTATGCTTCCTTTGTAATTTCTCTAATTGGAGCTCTCTAACTCAAGTTAGATCAAAACAAGCACCGCAGTTTATATAAATTGTGCACCAAAAATTCCATTACCAACTTCTTTCTCTACTCTAACCTCATTTATGCACACTTTACCATTAAATTCACATCTATACAACATTCACGCAATCACTAAAACAATTCCAACAACTAAAACACAACATACACATAATATAACATTAATACCCATACCTCTCTTTGAAGCTTGCTGTTTCTTCTTCTTGTTCAACCATTCTTTTTTTTTCCTTTGTCTTTCACTATTTCTCCAGCTATTTTCACAAAATAACAATTATTCATCATTCAACATGTTGAACACTTATTCTAAGATACAAATTAGGAAGAAGAAAAAGAAAATCTAATTTTCCACTCACCTACTACCCTTATGCTACAGGAACACACACACACACTCTCTCTCTCTCTCTTCCAATTATGAGCAGAATTTAGAGAAGCCTTTAAGAAGAGGAAGCAAGAAAGAAAAATTTGAAATTGATGACCAAGAAGGGCTGGCCAACTCTTCCTTCAAAGTAGAAAAAAATCTGCTTCAATTAATGGCTATTCACTTCTTGAATGAGGTATGTTATTCACTTCTTGAATGAGGTATGTTATTCTTGAACGAGGCGCTCGCTCCGGTACCCTCCGTCCGTCCCCAATCGCCGGCAACAAGTAGATCAAAGGAAAGAGAAGCCAATGATTCAAGTTTGATCTCTGACCAAACGGCAGGGCGGTTAGGCACATGGTCACCGGTAGTGGGACCCTGAGGCTCTAACCTCCACGGCGGCAGCACTAGTGCGTTCTGGCGAGGATTCAGTGACCGGCTCGGCAAGCACAGTGACGACTGGAATTGGTAAAAACGTAGAAAATCGACCCTAATTGGTATGTGACTACCAAAATTACTTCTAGAAATTCCTTGAATAAATTCTGAACTTTTTTTTTTGTGTTAATAATAGCTTTATTTTACTTCTAAGAATTAAGTGTCTGTTTTTATTGATTTATTTTGCATAATATGTTTGTAAATTGAGCCTGGAAAATACAATCCAGTTCTAAATTTAAATGTTTTGTCGATGATGCAAACTTAGTAGACAAAAGGATGCCATTAATGTGAACTGTTACTATTGCTATACTTTTTCTGCACTGAACTCACATTTTATAAAGCAAAATTTACTATCACAGCATAATGTTATGTAATTAATCTTGAATAATGTTTTAATTGATTAAAATATATACTGTTAGCTTGATGTTAAATTATGGTCTAAGTATAACGCTGTTGTTCTGCCTTGAATTCTTTTTGTAATTTAGGAAGGTATGTTATTCTGGGTTGTTACATGACAGTAAGAGATAGTAGTGCACATTTCTAAAGTATAGAGGATTAGAGAGTTTGGGCAGATTGCTAGCGGTGCTTAAGAATTAACTAATTTGGTCAAGATAAATTTAATTGATAGAGAAAGGGAGTACGTACTCCTACCTTAAAGTTATCCTTTCAAAAATAGAATTTGTTGATATGTGTGATGGAACTTGTGATGTTGTTAAACGTAAACAATTTTGTGAACTCGTTAATCTAGTTTATATACGTTGTGTGTTAATATTAGGAAGGAACGCTGCTGTTTAATGTCCTCAAATTACCATTCTTAATGCTTCTCGTGATTGCTCATGCCACGTTCTTTCTGCTATTTTAATTCAACTTGCTGGACATGGTTTTGTATGACTGAATGGTTAATCAATATGTTCTAGAAGTAGTGACATGCACGACTAGGAGTTTTAGTAACATAATGGCTGGAATGACGTGCTTAAGTTGAAAACTTTTGCACGTTTGTTCACAATTTGCAATTAAGACAATTTAGTTGACTTGAATATGTGCATCTATATAATTTGAATTGTCGACTCGTGAATAATAATCTAAATTTCTTTTTAGTAAACGTTCCTCTTGTTAATCTAGATGCATTTGGCCAAAGGTTGAATTCGTCCTATACTTAGCTTAATTGTACAACTAGTATCATTGACAAGCTTTTGGCAAAATAAGAAACTAATGGCGATACGTAATTAGAATATATATATATAGAATTAGGAAGTGTTAGGTATAACTTAAATGAGAAATATGGAAATTTGGGTGTCATTATTGAATGACTAGTTAAGCATACAACCACTACAAGAAAATTAGCAAATAGTAACGGAAATTAGCAACCGAATTTGTTGAATTTCCATTGCTATTAAAAATTAGCAACGGAAAGTAACATCAGAACATTCGGTTGCAAATTTGACTGTTGGTATTTTTTGCAATGGAAATTGTTTCCATTGCTATTTTTACCAACGGAATTAGAATTTTCGTTGCTATATTTAGCAACCGAATAGAAATTCCGTTGCTATTTTCGGTTGCTATAGCAACCGAAATCAATTTTCATTGCTGTTTCTAGCAACCGAATTAAAGTTTCCATTGCTAAATTTAGTCGGTATTATAAAAAAATTGCAACAAAATTATCGTCGCTATCCCGTCACTAAATTATTGTTGATTTTTCACACAAAATTTATGCAAAAACCTACAGGTAACATGATTAAAGTTCATCCTAGAAACAATAAAAGTGAACTGAAATATATATATATATATATATATATGATGATTTGGGTCTAGATAACTATAAAGTTTCGTATCCAATACACCAAAAACAAAACAAATACTTGTTACCTAAAAGAAGTTTGAAAAGGGCCTTAGTCCAATTCTAGTGCAAAGTAATGATTTGACTAGACTAGTAGCTTCTGCACAGTAAAATATATATTACCACAATCTGCACAATAAAACAACTTTCCTTTTGACAATTCCTATCAAACAAGTAGCAGATATGTTCAACCAAAGAGCAGCATTGCCATCAGAAAAGAAAACTGAAGTTATACCAATTAAAATGAAGTATGAATTACTTAACCACAATACCTTTAGATTTGATACAAGGACTCTTCTCATCATAACTACCAAAATAATTTCAAGGAAAAAAAATCAGAGACCACAATAAATACTATAACCCAAAGGTTGTTGCCAATATTTTTTATTTACATAATTGAAAACACAATGCAAACATTAACATAATTGGAGCTCCAATGTGTCTAAGAGATTGCAGTTAATTAAAAAAAATGTATGATCTACAACAGAGTGCATCTTGGATGAAGAGAATAAAGCAAAAAAATTTACCTACTCAACCATTACAATGTGTACAACCATGGGTCTCCATGTTTCTTTTAAGTTGTAGTATCACAACAGAGAATCTTCTTTGATTTTCATTAGTGCTTATATAAACAAGGTTTCAACTCAGGCCATTCAATTGCTTTTTTCTTTGAACTTTGCTTCTCCTAAAAAACACAAGAACTCCTACTTAACTTTCTAAGAACACATAAATGAAATGATAAATATCAAAAAGTAATATTTAATCTACAGAACCAACACACCTTTTGGAAGTATAATAAAATAAACATTTTATTTGATAAGTCCTGCACATAATTTGTATCAGTAGCAAGACAGAAATAATTATTGAGGCAAATAGGGAGAATATTCAATTATATTTATAACCTTGGCCATTGGTGCAAATCCAAGATCAATTATGGCTTTTGAAAACGTATTTGGGTCTGCTCCTCTAGTTTTTGGATCAAATCTGCTCTTCACCTCTGCTATCAATAGCCAACCACTTAAAAAAAGCAAGAAAGTTGAATAACAAGAATTTACAGGCCAAAAGGTAATCTGAAAGAATGGAGAATAGAATATGAAAATATGGAATTTGTCATAATTAAAACATTATCTCCACCTTTCAGCAAAAGATTAAAAGTAAGAATGGAGAATAGAATACGAAATGAAAAATCCCGTGAAGAAATATCTAAAGAGTTTGGACTTTTTTTTATAGGGCAAGATTTCATATCTCATTTTCCGAGTAAAAAATATCTTTCATTGTTAAAAAGTGCTGTGTGAATCCAATATTTGCTTGGTATGTATAAATATCAAGATTGCTTTATTGTTTATCTGATATAAACATCAAGAAAAGAACCTAATTACCTTTAGCCCCTCTTTGATGGAAATGTGGGTGCAGTTAAAGATTGAAAAAATACAACTCCCACTCTTTTTCTTGACCCTCGAAGAGGATGGAATCTTGTAGTACTCACCACAACCATAATTAAGAATATTTACAGCCTCAGCATGCCTAGACGATAATTAAGAATATTAAAAATACATTTAGTCAGAAAAATGAATGAAACAGCATAGAGAAATGAACAGCTTTTCTTGTAACACTTCTCCCTATAAATACATATGTCTTTTAACAATTGACCTCATAAACTACTTTTTGTTAAGATTAGACATCTAATATTTTGTTTCTTTCAATTAAAACTCTCTATTTTTTTATTTTATTTAAATTGAAATAATTAACGTAGCAATAAGTAGGTCTCATAAAAAATATCTGTCTTTGTGATACTAATCGAGTGTTGCTGCATTAGAAAATTCATTTAAGAATTCGACAATTTTCTTAATTGATTAAGATTTAATTTTTATTCTATTCTGTATATTATATATAAAAAGTATTGCTTCACCTGCTTCATAGATAATTCAAAGACATGCTTTCGATTAAAAATAATAAAAGTATTAGCAATTCAATTATGACGAAAATATATTAAGACTTAAAGTTATTAGTATGAGATATGGGCCCATATTAATCGTAATTATTAAATTGGAGCAATCCGATAACATAGTCTGTTAACACCAAATGTATCTCAAGATAATCATTCCCATATTCAAGTGCATATGCTTTTGATATTAGTTCTCCTACATATGCAAACGCTCAACTCCGTCACTTGAAATTCACTAAAACACAAAGATTGAAATAGAAAAATCCTCTGCAGCATTCAAACATTCAACTATGCTAAGTTTGTGTTTGGATCCTTTAAGAATACCAGTATACATATATAAGAAAGAGCAAATGTACCAAAAAAAATTAATAAAAGATCAACACAGTCAAAGAGTAGTCATTGAGAACAAAGTCAAAGGGGTTGGAAGTTATGATTAAAACAAATTAAAGAAAAGGAAACTGCCACATTACCAGCATCATTTTCTTCAAAGGACAAAAAAGGTTGTATAAAGTCCACATTTTTCCATATTCCATTTCAAGATCTGTGTCAACAACAAAAACATAAATAAATTTAATAAATTAAGATGACATTGGAAGATCTAACAACCAAAACAAAATAATTCGAAGCAAAAAGAAGTAGGGTGGAGCTATTGCGCAACTTTCATTGTCCAGGTAAAAAGATTGTTGAACCAGAGAACTGTTTGAGAAATTACATACCTGGGGATTTTTCATTGTCCAGGTAAAGAGATTTACTCTTCTAAATTAGCTTGGAAATGAACCTACTTTTCAAATCAGGTATGCTACAAGGTAGAAGAATAGCAAAAGATGTCAAATCAAGGGAGCGAAATTTGCACCAAGACTTAATCCATGTCGCAGATACAGTGCTTGAGGGATGATATAGAAAAGTAAAATATTTTATTAAGCTTTGAGACTAAAAAATTTAAAGACCATTTCAGATTAATAAGAAAGTTTTGTTAATTATCTCTGCAAATGAAACTACAAGAGTGACTGGCATGAGAATCGCGCCCCACGTCGGGAGAATCAAATGCATAGTTCCTATAAATGTAAACGAAAAATCCTATGTTGGAGGCGATTCATGAAACCAATCCCACACCTTCTACCTCCATCTAGGTCAAGACCAAAAAAGAAATAAAAATACTAAAATGTGTATGTGCATGCCTAGGGTTTTTCTCATGAGCGGCACTGACTATGGGGGTGGGGGAAGAGTGGGCGGAGGAGGTTTAAAGAAGGAAAAAGGCAATGTGTATGCGTAGGGTTTTTCTATTTAATATTTCTAACAAACATTAAAAATACTAAAATGCCCCTTATTTAGCAACGAAATCCTATTTTAGTTGCTATTTAGGAACAAAATTTAAATTTCGTTGCTATTTTAGCAACCGAAAAAATTCAATTGCTATTTTTCATTGAAAATGAAAAATAGCAACAGAATTATATTTTGGTTGCTATTTTAGCAACCGAATATAAATACCGTTGCTATTTTAGCAACCGAAAATAATTTGGTTGCTATTTAGCAACGAAATTCTGTTTCGGTTGATAATTTCTAGCAACCGAATTATCTTCTGTTGCTATTTTAGCAACGATATTTAAATTTCGTTGCTAATTAGTAATAGAAATCATTTTTCGTTGCTATGTTTCGTTCCAAATTTTTTCTTCCATCTATTGGAGTCTTAATTAGCAACGGAATAGTTATTCCGTTGCTAATTTCCATTACAAAATTTTGGCGCCAAAAATTCCCTCCACTTTTAGCAACGGAAGATAACCAAATATTTTTTCGTTGCTAAATCTACAAAGTTTAACCGATTTTAGCAACGAAAAATATTTTCCGTTGCTAAATAGCAATAGAATTGATTTTTCGTTGCTAATTTAGCAACGAAATCATTTCCTTTGCTATTTTTCCGTTGCTATTTTTATATTTTCCTGTAGTGAACACGAAGGTAAGAAAATAAATTAGCTTAACCTTGATATGCTAATAAACTACAAGGTTTAGTTAATTGAATTTCTTCTTGGTGGATTGGTTTTGTTTTACTTATTTGGTTTAGTTTGTGAGATTTAAAGAGATGTTAGTGTTCTAGTGTAAAAAAAAAAAATGTGTTCCATTCTTTGTTGTTAATATTCTAATAATTTGAAATTGTCCTTTGAGAAATTAGGATTATAATAAGAGAGCATATTGTTTTAAAGTGTTTATGGAAATTTAATTTGATGGCAGATGTTAAAAAGGAAAATGGATATTTGATGGTACATTGTTATATAATGTAAAACCATGAAAGGGAGATGGAATGCTCCATTTTAACCCTTAGTAAAACCAGACAGAAATTGGAGTAATGGGATAAAATTGATATGTCAATTAGGAAAGTTTAGCAGTACTGCGTTTTAATGTGATTACCGAATTGAATGGCTTCGAGAGCTCTTCAGGTGGATGTGATTAATTGGAGTTGTGGCCTGAATGATGCATGTATATATATATATTTGTGTATGTAAATATAGTTAATGATAAAATTATGAATGTCAATAACAAGAAAATAACGTTGAATGAACCGTATGGTTTCAAAAACTCGGTCCCGTGTTTAGATCCCGTTTATCCAGCTCGATGCAATTCTGATGAATTTTATTTAGGGAAAACATCAAAAATGATAAATTAGGTGAAACTATTATAAAACACTTCAATGAATAAAGTCAATAACTTATTTGTACTGTGGCTAGTTATGCATTACATAATTTGATATAATCTAATACAATTAGGAATGTATATACATGTATACAAGCATGTGTGTGTATGTGATTGTCTGTGAACGTTTGAGATTGATGTTTGTGCCCCATTTGGTACTATTTAGCGAACAATTTATGTGAATTAAGGTGTCGACCTTGGAACTAACAATTTAGTATAATAGCATTTTCACTGTAAATAGGCCAATCATTACTAACCATTTAATCTTAAATAATTCACAAGCAATTAAGTACACTGTTAAGAAATCGTCTATTTAAATTACATGTGAAGTTTCAATATTGATTATTCATGCACATATACACTATAAGTTTGGAATTTATGACCTTTATATTCTATGTTTTTGTATGTGTATACAACTAGCCATATCGAGAACTTGGAATGGGATGCGGTAGCTAATTAAAGTTGTGTTATTATCGTTTACTTTGGCATGTACACGGTTAAAGTTTAATTCATACAATTATTGATGTTTCGTTGGTGCTAAGAAAGAAATTTTGTAGTTATTACAATTGTATGATGAAATTTTTATAGACAAAGTCGCGAATAGATAATTGTGTAATGTCAATCTGATAGGTGGAATTTTGTTTGATTGTTTACATATGGAGGATGGAAAAACTGTGTGTTGGAGTTTGTTTGAGGTAGGGGATTTAGCTATATGATCATAGAAGTGTTTTCAAAGCTTTTCTTACAAGAGGTTTAGAAGGTTGTGTGGGGAAATTCTGCCCAAATTTTAATAAAACAAATGGTAATCGTTAAAGTAATATGGTTTTTAAATAGAAAACTTTGTATTGACTCTCTTAATCGAATCTAAGCCAGAGGTTGACATCCAGTATTCGGATCGTTTAACTGACCGATTATAGGGTGTTACAAGTTAAAAATATCAAGAAGCATATAAGAGTAATTTCAAGGTGCAGGCAGAAAAGATTATTGAAGAACAATTTGAGGAGAAAACATTACATGTTAAATTGATTAAAGAATTTTTAACTTTTGCAAATGGTTGGAAAAAAATGACACAACAAGAACATAAGCAACAATTCATTGAAGAAATCATTAAAAAAAGAGAGCCATTAGAAAGTCTAAAAAAGAAATCAAAATAAAGTTTGATTCAACAAAATGAATTTAAAGATCGAGACAGATGTGGAGTGCCAAAAAAATGGCAGAAGGAAAGTCATTGGTGAGGTAGAGTGTTGAGATTATATCATCACCGACTTTCCATACATTAATCTAGAATTATCTCTTACATAGTTAGGTATGGTTGTTTTATATTGTATTCTAGAAAAGCATTGCTATAATAATAATAATAATAATAATAATAATAATAATAATAATAATAATAATAATAATAATAATAATAATAATAATAATAATAATAATAATAATAATAATAATAAAAGCCAACTAAATATTAGTTGCCAAAATGTTGCTGCCAAAGAATAGATTTTATTTGTCTATAAATATGGCTATATATAGGCCATTGTATGGATGTATTTAATATGAGAGATTTGTGAGTGTGTGCATTTCTGAAAGTTAAATGTAGTGTGCTGGTGTGTGAGCAAATTAGAGTGTGAGTGGTGTGAGTGAATTAAGCTGGACTGTATTTGTAAGTTGCAAAAATTTTAAATTAATAGGGTAGTTTAGTAAATTAATTTCATAAAATTCCATGTATTATGTTACAAATGAGGTTTGACTAGTTAAAAAAAAGGTTTCTAATGAATGCATGACAATGATAGATGCAATTAAGAAGATAATTTCAAATTACATACTAGAATGGATTTTCCAACAGCAAGTTGACAATGACGGTGTAATGTTTTAGAGTCTTTAAAAACCGTGGCACCATTCTTATTTGAATCACAAAAAAGCTAGCTTGTATATGCAACTTTATATAGAGAGAAAATAATATTCTGTAAAGAAAAAAGAATGGGAAAAGTAATGCAAGTAATGATAATGGTGTCTATATTTGGGTGGCTTGCCTCAATTGCACATGCTGCCCAAGGGACTGCCACTTTCTACACTCCACCTTACGTTCGTAAGTGCAATTTATAAGAATTTCAACTTTTTATATCCTATTTTATAGTTTAATTTTAAGGTAAAAAAAACATCTTGTTACATATTTCATGAAGAAACCAAACAAAAATTTATATGTTTTAGGTCTTAATTAAGGGGTCAATTTCTCACATGGTCACTGAACTTATGTCTTATTACCCAAAAGTAACTGATTTATTTTTTCTAACGGAAATGTCACTAAACTTAATACCTTTTTGCATAAAAGTCATGTTCACCGATTTCCGGTGATGATCCGGGCCGGAATGATGACGTGGCACACCATGTCAGCAACCCCTTGCCAGAATGATGATGTGGCATGCCATGTCATCCGCTCCTTGAAAAAATGATGATGTGGCATGCCGCGTTATCCATCACGTGAAGATGTTATGTCAACCGCCACGTCACCCGTTGAAATAAACAAATGAGACACATTTCAACCCATTTGTCTTAACTAAATTCAAATTGGATCATCCATCCAAATTGGGTCTTGTTAAGGTGATGGGCTTCCAAGCTTATAAATCTATACCACTCCCTTTGTCTTTCCAATGTGGGATATGGGAAGTTTGAGAACATGATATTTTCATGATTTTTCTTGCTTTTTCAACCATTGAATCCATCATATTTTCATGGTTTTTTTTGCTTTAATCATTTCTAATTCTTTCATGAAATGTTTATGTGATGGTTAAAGCCAAAAAAAATCATTAAAATGTGATTGATTTAATGGTTAAGAAAGTAAGAAAAACCATGAAAAAAGAATAATCTTCTCAAACTTTATTCTTTTATGGTTTTTCTTACTTTCTTAACCATTGAATCCATCACATTTTCATGATTTTTTTTTTACTTTAACCATCACATACACATCTCATGAAAGAATTAAAACTAGTTAAAGAAAAAAAATCATAAAAATGTGATGGATTCAATGATTAAAAAAGCAAGAAAAACCATGAAAATGTCATGTTCTCAAGCTTCCCATATCCCACATTGGAAAGATAAAAGGAATGGCATAGGTTTATAAGCTTGGAAGCCCATCACTTTGGCAAGACCTAAATTGGATTTGGTTAAGGCAAATGGGTTGACATATGTAATTATTATTTGTTTATTTCAACAGATGACATGGCGGATTGCGAGTGGATGACGTGGCATGCCACATCATCATTCCGGCAAGGGGCTACTAACGTGGCATGCCACATCATCATTTCGGCCTGATCATCACTGGAAACCAATGAACATGACTTTTATGTAAAAAGATACTAAATTCAGTGACATTTCCATTAGAAAAAAATAAGTTAGTTACTTTTGGGTAATAAGGTCTAAGTTCAGTGAGCATGAATGAAATTGACCTCTCAATCAAGCTTGGAACTTTTAAAAGGATATATGTTCTGAAGCAATTAAAATTATTAGAGATTTATTCGCTGGATATATAAAGTTTGTAAAATTCATCGTTTAGACACTTAGAACTTTTCTGAAAACCATGTATACACCTAAACTCAATTGGTGAATTTTATTACTTCTACATACTTTTGTATGCGTGGAACCGATAAGACTATTATATGCTTTGTCATATCAACACCGTATTATTAAAATAAAATTTCCATGTGATACAAGATTATAGTTTTATGGGTTTATTAATACAAATTATTTTGTTGTGACCACAATGTTAAATTAGTTATAATTTATAAGTAAAATTATACCTACCCTGTGAGCATATCTGCATACGAATTCAGATTAATTAAACCAGTCAATTTTGAATACGAAATGAATTACACCAATAATATATGATGTTTTAAAAGGTTAAGATGCGAAAATGAGTTAAGATGGCAAGTTCGAGTGTTTATACATTAGATTAGACTGAATTATACATGTTTAATTAATGTTAATGGGGGTGTTGAGATGTAGGATCTTCATGTTATGGATATGAGAATAAAGGAGCGATGATAGCGGTAGCAAGTAATGCAATATGGAATAATGGGGCAGCCTGTGGTAGAAGGTACAAAGTGATAGAATTTTGATTGAATGGCTCAATGCCTTTTCATACCCTTTCTCTTCCAATAAATAATTGAATATACAGTGATTATAGGTTGATAATACTATACTTACAACTATACAATATAACTATGGAAATATACAAAATAAACAGCATGTACAAAATAAAAGTTAACAAAATAAATGCTAGCTATATATGGTAACATCCCCCCTCAAATTGATGTTGGTCGGTCAAGAAGCATCAATTTGCCAACAAGAAACTGATGACATTGGCGAGTGAGAGATTTGGTAAGCACATCTGCTGTTTGCAAAGTTGTGGAAACACGTGGAAGAGAAACAACATGACTATTCACAGCTTCACGAATATAATAGCAATCCACTTTAATATGCTTCGTGCGTTCATGATAAACTGGATTTATAGCAATATGAATTGCACTAGTATTATCTGTATGGAGAGGTGTAGGATCAAATTGAGAAAAGCCAAGCTCACATAGCAGCCCCCGAAGCCAAGTAATCTTAGAGCTTGCAGCGGATATAACACGATATTCAGACTCAGTGGAAGATTTAGATACGCGATCTTTGTTTCTTACTTTTCCATGATATCAAGGAAGCCCCAAGAAACATGCAACATCCAGTGATATAGCGATGAGTATTAGGACAACCAGCCCTATCAGCATCATTAAAAGCAACAAGTCGCATAGGAGACCCAGCAGGGAAGAATAAATCACGACAATAAGAGCCTCGCAAATATCAAATGATGCGACGAACAACAGCTAAGCGTAAATGTCATGGAGAATGCATAAACTGACTTATTTGTTGAACAGAAAAAGAGATATCAGGCCTAGTAATTGTCAAATAATTTAGGCTACCAACTAATTGCCTATAAAACAAAGGATCAGAAAGTAGCTCTCCTTCATTAGTGTGGTATTTAACATTGACTTCAAGAGGAGTATCAACAGATGAAGCATCCTCCAAATCAGCTAAAGCAATCAAATCTTGAGTGCATTTTTGTTGATGTAAGAAAATGCCAGAAGAGTCAGTGTGAACTTCCAATCCCAAAAAATAGGTAAGATGACCAAGATCCTTCATGTGAAAATAATCTCGAAGATGTTGTTGAAACATAGTAATTAAGGAGAAATCAATCCTAGTTATAACAATGTCATCAACATAGACCAAAAGGAGGACGATACCAGTAGAAGTTTTTTAAAGAAACAAAGAAGAGTCATATTGGCTTTACAAAAATTGAAACTGAAGTAACGTAGAGTGAAACTTCTTAAACCATGCACAAAGAGCTTGTTCTAAGCCGTACAATGAGCAATTCAACTTACAAACTTTCAAAGTAGAAGAGGAAAACAAACCAGGAGGAGGTGTCATGTATACATCCTCTTTGAGATCACCATGAAGAAAAGCATTTTTGACATCTATTTGATGAAATGGCCAACCCTGTGAAGCGGCAATGGCTAGAATTGTATGCATTGTAGTCATTTTGGCCACAGGAGCAAAGGTCTCCTCATAGTCTACCCCATACTCTTGTCGATTACCAAGGGCAACCAACCTAGCCTTATAGCGATCCAACGTCCCATCACATCAAAGTTTCATTGAGTAAACCCATTTACATCCAATGGGCTTAACCTTCGGTGGATATTTAACAATATCCCAAGTCTAATTGTCTTGAAGAGCCCGAAGCTCCTCTTGCATTGCTTGCTGCCAACACTCTTGCTTAATTGCTTGGGAATAAAAAGATGGAACCGAAATGCAGGACAAAGCAGCAGTAAATGATGTATGATAAGAGTCATACCAATTAGGAGGACGAGAGACTCTAGTAGATTGTCTCAAGATGAGCAGAGCTGGATTAGATGACGGATTTGGATCAGGAAGGGGCTGTGGTGAAGGAAATCATTTGTACACAATTCTAGGCTTGAATCGTTCAATATTAGGAGACAAGACATCAAAACTAGGAAGAGTAGTAATTTCAGATGATGGTGAAACATAAGTTGGAAAGAAATATTGATTTTCAAAGAAAACAACATTTCGAGAAACATGAATTTTCTTAGAACAAGGATCATAACAAACAAAACCTTTATGATTAGTGTTGTATCCCATGAATGCATATTTCACAGACTGAGCAGAAATTTTATGAAGTTCATGATGAGGCAAATGAACAAATCACACACAACCAAAGGTATGCAAATGTTAATAGTCAGGATGTTGATGATAAAGACGAAAATAAGGAGAATCAAGACCTAGAGTTTTTGAAGGCAGTCGATTTATGAGAAAAACTCCTGTAGATAAAGCCTCCACCCACAAAGAAGGAGGAACGAAAGTTTCAAGCAACAAAGTACGAGCAACTTCTAATAGATGACGATTTTTTCGTTCAGCCATACCATTTTTTTGAGACGTATATGGACAAGATCGTTGTGAGAGAATACCTTTTTGATTCAAAAAATCATAAAATGCATTGGACATGTATTCTTCACCAAAATCAAATCGAAAAACCTCAATAACAACAGAAAATTGAGTTTCAACATATGCAAATAAGGTCTTAAATATTGGAAAAAATTCAGATTTAGAACGGAGAAAATAAATCTAAGTAAATCGACTATAGTCATCAATAAATGTCACAAAATACTTGTAATTTCTATGAGAAATAATAGGTGTGATCCCCCATACATCACTATGAATAATATCAAAGCATTTTGTTGCAAGACTACCAGCAATAGGAAAAGGAAGAATTTTACTTTTTCCTAATTTACAAGTTGAACAATCGAAAGAAACATGAGAACAAACTGGATCAATATTTTTCAACAAACTAGAGTTCAATAAATGAGACAAAATAACAAGATTGGGATATCCCAACCTTTTATGCCAAACTTCACTTTTATTGATGATAGTAGAACAAGCAAAAGTAACATTACTAGGAGTGGAAAAATGCAATGGAAACAAAAGTCCTACTTTAGTCCCCTTCACGATCACTTGTTGTTATGCTTTTTCTAGAAGCTTAAATACCGCAAGTATACGGTGTACCGATTATAGTACTTCAGATATCGATCTCACAAGGAATGTTGATTAACATTGTACAGTATTACTAATTGATTTTAATCTTATTTACAATGCTCATTAATTTGCAAGTTAAAATTATTATTAAAACTACACTACACTAAATTAAATATTTTTCTACTTTAATGATAATCCGAGAAGACTTATTAATATGATGAACATAACATATACATAATTATGGAATTTGATCTTTTTCTCTTATTTATAATTCAATCTTTATCATGCAAGCCAAGTTGGAATAATGTTCTATGTCGCAGCTCTCGCATCTAGACTAGATTATGCCTTAAACATGCATTTATGGTTCTAAATCGCAGCTCTCGTATTTAGACAAGAATTACATAAACACACATTCAAAGAATAAAAACCAATCCATAACAACTATCTCCACATGCGATCTCTCAAACTATGCTTTGATAATGAATTTCCTATTAACTTTCAATAAGATGTTGCTCTCGCTAACTCTCTTATTTATGACATTTTCAGAAAAGAAATTGCCATCTAAGATCGTCTTCTTTAACTTATAATGATACTAATAATGTTTTAATAGCAAATTCTACATATAAAGGTAAACGAAAGAGAAATGATTAAATATGAAAAAAAAAACATTCAAATTCCTAAAAAGAATTCATAATAATAACAAAGAAGAAGTAAAATTAGAAATAAAAGAAGGGGATCTCTCAACCCTTCTTCCTTTCACCAAGAATAGTCTTCTTCTTTGTATTTGCCTCCTTTTCAAGCCATAAAACTAAAACCTACAACTATATTCTCCAATTACACTTTCAAAATAAAAATAAAAAAATGATAGATCTCTCTAATTCTATATCCTCCTTGAAATAACTTCCAGGGTATATATAATTTTCCAAGCATAAAGTCCCTTTAAGTGCCCCTCCATATGGTTGCAACCCTTGATGAAACTTGGTGACTTTTTAAATGACTCTTCAAGCTTAACCGCATTTAACCGCCTCCTATCGCGCTCGCGATAGGACATGCTTACTTCTTTCTTGTTTTCCTTCCCTCGCTACTGCCTTTGTACCTTCTGTAACATATCACGCTCGCGGCAACTGTCGCACTCGCGACACCATCTTTTCTCTCTTCCTTCTTCACCTTTTTCTCCCTTTTCTCCTACATACATAAAACTTGACAAAAACATTAAACACACCTAATTCTAACACAATTTAATATAACAAAACATTATTTTGATAACAAAATATGGATTAAATATGAGCTATTTAGGCTCATATCAAACCCCCACACTTAAACTTTTGCTTGTCCCCAAGCAAAACTTATCAAACAAGCAAACAACACAAACATACAATTTTGGAGCTCACATTTATATTTAACAAATATTTGAAAACACCATATGCAAAAACTCTCATCTCTTCACAAATTTAGCCCAAGTTTGCAAAGTCTCAAACAAAACCATTCACCATTCAACTTAAATAACTATGCGCGTTTGGAAAATTATGAAGTAGCAAAGTACAAGAATGTATGAACTTAAGAACTTGAATATATTAACATATGTAAACATTATTTCACACCAAATATTGCCTAAAGTATTTCTCACTCAAACACTATATTCCTAAAGCACTTAATCTCTCGATGTGTTTATGGGTAAGTGTTTCTCTCATTTCCTAAACATGCCATTGACTACCATAAGCTTGTAAGTAGTAAACATCTCCATTACTAGTATAAAATGATACATGAAATCAAAAAGGTCTTACAAGGATAGTAATTTGGCTTAAGTTAAGGTAGGATAATTTTTGGGTTAAGTAGCTTAAATTGTGAATAAAAACAATATTACCATATCATAAGAGATTTATTTAAGAATCTAAGCATCGCGTGATGTAATTTACTTCTCATATTCCCTTCTCAATAGCACACTACGACTAGTTTCTCTTGTTCTTTTCTTCTTCTTCTTCTTCTTCTTCTTCTTCTTCTTCTTCTTCTTCTTTTTTCTCTTCTTTGTATTTCTTTTCTTTTTTTTTTCTTTTCTTTAGAAACTAGCCTTGTTCTAATATTGATCCTAGAGAAAAATGAAATTTAACTCTCATTTTTTAAATACAATCATGCTTACATTAACAATATATATCTCCTAAAGATGTAACAATTTATTTCTATAAATAAAAGGGTAAAACAAAGAAATAGGGTTTTTTTGTTTAGCAAAGGATATTGGCTAATTATATGTTGCTCAACAAAAATAGGTTTAAGGCTCAAAATTGGCTACCTAAAGTCAAAAGGGTAAGTTTTTAAAGTAAGACAAAATGGTGTAATCTAAATGCCCTTATCATTTTCATGCACATCTCATACTAAATGTAATATCAAAGTTTACTAAGAACAAATTCCAAAGGAAATGGAATATTAAGGCTCTCATACAAGAAAAATATCAATGTATAAGGCTCATAAGCTCACTTAAGCTATAGATCAAATTACCTTAAGCAATAAATTGGCAAAAATAATATGTTTACACATTTGAAAAGATAATCAACATAAAAAGAACCTACACTAAAGTGCTTTGCCAAGTCATAACCTTCATTATGTACATTAATTTATCAAAGTAAAATGAAAATGATTAGCCTAAAAATTTGCCTAACTAGACTAAAAATGACAGAAATTCAAGTTAAAGCATGCAATTAAATCCAAATAGGTGCCAAATACATAAACTCCAAAATTAAATTCACAACACAATATACAAATAAATAAATATACTAACAATAAACAAAAACATGAATAGAAACAATACATACATACCCCCCCACACACACACTTAAAGGACATAATGTCCTCATTGTGTGAGAAAATAAACACAGGCTATCATAGAATATAAAGAAACAAAAATATACACATAAAATAAACAAAATCACAGAAAATGTAAAAGAGAGGGAGAAAACAAACTCAAATTGTTCCACTAGGAGAACTTGGCGGGGAGAGAAAGAATTCCACATTTTGTTGCAAAAGCATCTTCCCTATAATGTCACGCTCACTACAGACCTCGAGCTTGTGACAATGAAAAAAAATCATTAGTTTGTTTTTAATTTAGTTTTTTTTTTAATTTATAAGGAAATTCTAAGTAAAATAACATGTAGAACAAAAAATAAACTATGTTAATATACTAATTCAACTAAAAATAACAAAAAGCAAAGCTAATTAAATATTGTAATCTAAAATCATAAATCAAGATTCATAATGACAATAAACTTAATCAAACATTCCCCGACAACGGCGCCAAAAACTTGTTATGCTTTTTTCTAGAAGCTTAAATACCGCAAGTATATGGTATACCGATTATAGTACTTCAGATATCGATCCCACGAGGAATGTTGATTAACATTGTACACTATTACTACTTGATTTTAATCTTGTTTACAATGCTCATTAATTTACAAGTTAAAATTATTATTAAAACTACACTACACTAAATTAAATATTTTTCTACTTTAATGATAGTCCAAGAAGACTTATTAATATGATGAATATAACATATACATAATTATGGAATTTAATCTTTTTTTCTTATTTATAATTCAATCTTTATCATGCAAGCCAAGTTGGAATAATGTTCTATGTCGCAGCTCTCGCATCTAGACTAGATTATGCCTTAAACATGCATTTATGGTTCTAAATCGCAGCTCTCGCATTTAGACAAGAATTACATAAACACACATTCAAAGAATAAAAACCAACCTATAATTAACAACTATCTCCACATGCAATCTCTCAAACTATGCTTTGATAATGAATTTCCTATTAACTTTCAATAAGATGTTGCTCTCACTAACTCTCTTATTTATGACCATTATGATGATTTTCAGAAAAGGAATTGCCATCTAAGGTCGTCTTCTTTAACTTATAATGATACTAATAATGTTTTAATAGCAAATTCTACATATAAAGATAAATGAAAGAGAAATGATTAAATATGAAAAACAACATTCAAATTCCTAAAAAGAATTCATAATAATAACAAAGAAGAAGTAAAATTAGAAATAAAAGAAGGGAATCTCTTAACCCTTCTTCCTTTCACCAAGAATAGTCTTCTTCCTTGTATTTGCCTCCTCTTCAAGCCATAAACTAAAACCTACAACTATATTCTCTAATTGCACTTTCAAAATAAAAATAAAAAAAATGATAGATCTCTCTAATTTTATATCTTCCTTGAAATAACTTCCAGGGTATATATAATTTTCCAAGCATAAAGTCCCTTCAAGTGCCCCTCCATATGGTTGCAACCCTTGATGAAACTTGGTGACTTTTCAAATGACTCTTCAAGCTCAACCGCATTTAACCGCCCCCTATCACGCTCGCGACATCTGTCGCACTCGCGACATGACATGCTTACTTCTTCCTTATTTTCCTTCCCTCGCTGGCTGCCTTTATACCTTCCATAACATGTCATGCTCGTGGCAACTGTCGCACTCGCGACACCGTCTTTTCTCTCTTCCTTCTTCACCTTTTTCTCCATTTTCTCCTACATACATAAAACTTGACAAAAACATTAAACACACCTAATTCTAACATAATTTAATATAACAAAATATTATTTTGATAACAAAACATGGATTAAATATGAGCTATTTAGGCTCATATCACTTGCCCCGACACCTGATCCTGCACACAACAACCATCACAAGAAAAATGTACATCATAGTTATTTTTAACTAATTGTCCAACTGAAATAAGATTATTAGAGAGTCCAAGAGATACAAAAACATTGTTGAAAATTGGAGTAAGATCTCCAACAGTAGTAATAGGTAAAGTGTTTCCATTAGTCATATGATTTGATGCTGCCGAATCAATAAGCCAAGATTGAGATAAAGGATGACTTTTACCTTAAAGCCCCAAAGCAAGAAATGCTGAAATAATAATTTGTTTAACCATTTCGGGAGTGAGAATTATTGGTTCAACATTATGAGTGATTGTTGATGAGGTTGATGGTTCAGCAGTTGCTTGAAAAGTAGTGGTCTGGTGATTTTGGGGCCGAATTAAACAATCTTTGATGAGATGTCCAAGGTTTTTGCAATAATTGCAAAATTTCTTACTATAATTGGCAGTAACATGACCATAATTCTTGCAACCAAAACACTGAACTTTACTCATATCCCTACCTTTGCCTTTTCCTTGAGCCAAAAAAAAAACCATACGTGCTGCAATAAGCTTCTTTTGTTCAAGAGTGGCTTGAGTAAGAAGACGTTGCTCTTCACAAAGCAAATAACCAAAATACTCATCCAAGGTAGGAGGAGGATGACCGTTCATCAAATTAGAATAAGCATTCTCAAAATCTGATCTCAACTTCATCAAAAACTTATCACGTTTGCTAATCTCATGAACATCCAAGACAGCCGAGATAGACTCTTTGGGCATTGTAGTACAAACCATATCAGAAAATTCACCCCATAAATTTTGGAAACCAGAAAAATAATCCTTAATAGATAGACTTCCTTGCCTGTAATTTGCAATCTCACACTCCAATTGAAATCTTCTAGCTGAATTTGTTTAATTATAAATCTTTTTCAAAAAATTCCCACATGGTTTTAGCAGTTTTATATGGACGTAAATTAAGAACAGTTTGAGAATCACATGACCCAATAATCCAAGACATCACCCTAATTGAGTAACATCCGTAGAAGCTAGAACAGAGCCATCTATATTTCCCCATAACTCATTTCCAATGACATATAATTGGAATTGAAATTCCCATATTGCATAATTTTTACTAGTAAATTTAACACATAATTCAGAGTTGCTACCAGCCATTTTCAAGTATTCAAAAACATAACTCACAAGCTAACAAAATTCTCCACAGGTAAAAATGACCCAATATAATGGAAACACCAAATGCAAGCAAGAAACAGAAAATCCCAAAATACTAACACAGATATTCACAGAAAATTACCCAAAAAATGCCACAACCACTCCGAGACAAACTCTCAGAGTATCAAAAATAATCTTTCGAGAAAGTTATTGAAAACTCTAAAATCCTAGCTCTGATACCATGATAGAATTTTAATTAAATGGCTCAATGCCTTTTCATCCCCTTTCTCTTCCAATAAATAATTGAATATACAGTGATTATAGGCTGATAATACTCTACTTACAGCTATACAATATAACTATGGAAATATACAAAATAAACAGCCTATATAAAATAAACGTTAACAAAATAAATGCTAGCTATATATGGTAACACAGAGTTAGGTGCACTGGCCCAACAAACGCTAGCATACAACGCCCTTGCATTGGTGCTTTCGTTGATGTAACCATTGTCAATTACTATCCTCCTCCTGGCTGCCAAGCGACTATCGATCTTTCTCGTGAAGCTTTCTCTCGCATTGCTAAGCCTGATGCTGGAGAGATCAACATTGAATTCACTCAGTATGTAAATTTTTATTTCTTCCTTTTAAAAATAAAAATAAAATTAAGTCCAATTTATTAATTGGTTTTGTTTTTTCTAATTTTCTAGCTTTGTTCCTCAAATTTTGCAGGATATAGTGAAGTTGGATACAGAAATAATAAGTAGCATACTATGGAGTCTTGGCCCCAGCTATTTTCATATTATGATGTCAAAAATAAATTATATAACCAGTTAAAAATAAAGGCTGCCAAGTAAAATGGTGCTCAATGGTATTGGCATCCATGTACTCTTTTGTTTCATATTAAAAATATAATTATTATTTATTTCTATTCTGATGCAAGATAGCGATGAACCTATTCTAAATAAGTTTTTTCTTTGCAACTCAAGAATTGCTCATTATTAAATATTAGTCTACTTATATTTGAATTATCCAATGAGATCTGTTTAGTTGATAATTATCAATGACTAGTACCTTCAGTGATATATATCATTAATAAAAGAATAAGATAACGTTCTGGCAAAATATATTGGCAAAGTCTCTCTTTAAAAAGAAGAGCTTTTCATATATTTGTATTAAACTCAAAAATAAAGAACAAAAAGGTGATAATTGTTAAAAAAGTATTCTTGAATATGGAGTTTGTGTGGATTTATATTTCCTATCACTGCAAAAAAAAATTGTAAATTTGCGACTAAAATTAGCGATGGCTTAATTTCCATCGAAAATGTGTAACGATTTCGCGACTCTTTTCCATTATGTCTTCAGAAGGTTTTTTTGCGACAAAATAGCGACAGAAAAAATAAACAGTCGCTAATTATTTGAGAGAAATATCCTTGCCATGTTTTGCGACGGATTTATTGACAACAATCAGTCGCTAATTTTTTTTATTTTTTATTCATAAAATTTGTTCTAGAAAATATAGCCACGAAAGTTTTAGCTGCTAATTTTGTAGGAAAATAATAGCGTCACTCTTTGCGACGATTTAGCCACGAAAATATCTGTTGCTAATAGTATTAGACTTAGTAAAGAACTGTCGCTAATAGTATTAGAATTCAGTAAAAAATATTAGCGACGAAATTATATAGTCGCTAATGCATCGCAAATAAAATAAAACTTTTTTTTTTAATTTCAGTCACGTGACTTATGTATGATTTCAAATAATTTTAATATAAACCATATGAAATTGATATTATGTTTTGAAAAAGTAATTTGTAAATTATATTATGATTTGACAATAATTTTTTTTATCAATCATCCCAAAATCTAAAGTTACTTATTTAAAAAATTTACATTTTTAATAATAATAATAATAAACTATTTGTTACAATTATTATATAATTACATTATGGAGATTAATAAAAATAAATATTTGTAAATTAGTAATATAAAATTTATTATCTCATTTAAAATAATTATGAAAAATTTTGTAATTTATTTTTATTTTGTAAAATTTCAAACAAATATTAAATTATTAGAAATTCTAATTATATATATTTACCAAACCATCTTTGAATATAAAGACAAAATAATGAAAATTGACAGGAACATTATAATTTTTTTATTTTATTTTTTCGTTTGCAATCATATTATATTATAATTGTATTTTTTTACATGTAATCTTATTATATTATATCATATATTTAACTAAATATAATTTGCTTTTAAAACTAATGAAATTGACATTTTTCTTCATATATCTTAATTAATTATGTATTCATTATGTGTGAAAACATAATTATCTATAATCAAATGAAAATTAGCATCCCAACAAATAGAACTGATTGTTCAATAAATTTCAACTTATTCTAGAAAATAAATAAATCTGAACTTATTATAATAAATATAAATCTACGTCCACTTATATATGGTAGTTATTTGAATATTTACTCCTTTTTTTTAATGGCAAAAGGGTGAGCATTCAATTTGAAAATTGTCAATCAAACTTATGATGCATAATCAAATTGAATTCTCAATTTTCTTTGTTTTGGACTTTTATATATATATATATATATTACAATAATATAGTTGAGATATCTCAAATATGAGTCTACATTCTCTCTTTCCATACACACACACACACACACAAACATATACACACATACATATACACATACACACACTTCTAAACAGTATATGCCGACAAATTAAATTTTAGAACATTACATTAATTATAATAAAGTAAATTATATGTAACTACAATTAAAACTAATTAATTAATTATATACAAGTATATAATTTTATAATTATAATAATGCGTATATATTATATCTATGGATACAAATAAAAAAAACTCTATATAAATTCATTTATGAAATTATCCTCCATTTAATAAATATTGTACACATGAAAGTAGGGGTATTTTTGACTTTTAAAAACCCTAATTGTAACACCCTTATACCACTGTACCAAATGTACAGTGATCGAACGTTACAGCAGAAAGGCGATCATTAACAGACTAAGCTAAACAGTCTGCTAATTTTTTTCTATTTCACAAATAACATCACATAGTATAACAACTCATCTAGTAGCTATACTTCCATCTTCTTATCCATTTCTACCTGCATGCAGTCAACAAACTACGTGCTGAGCACCGAGATGCCCAGTGGTGGATACATACCCCCAACTTTCCAATGAAAATATTATTCGCACAAATACATACATGCAAGCATACATACATGCATGCTTCCATAAGCTTTCTTATAGTTGTGCACAAACGCATTCAGTCACACAAACTATGCAATCATTTAGTCGCATACAATTGTCGTACTCATTTTTATACTTATTATTCAAACATTTATTCTATTAACTTTCAGTTATAATTAATCTCTTTAATATTATTAACTAATATTATTTATACAGTTCATTTACTACTCATTATGCATGTTATAAATTTTGATTCTCAACATACTATTTTTACTTAAGCATCACAATTTTACTTTTAATCCCCCAACTTATCATATAATGGGGTTCATTCATAATCATGTTTTTCAATTTACCTTATATTGATTATCTTACAATTTAATTCCTGCACTTTTATTAAAGTACAGTGGTACTTTCTTTTATCATTTATTCTCATTATTTTTTTTTCAATTGTTTTTAGAGTTGGCATTTTATTCTGATTATAGTTTGCTATTAGTTGATTTGCCTTCATTTCAAATTCTTTATCTTGCAGACACATAATTATTAAGTTCTTATTTAAATATTTTTACGTCAAATTGCCATTTTAGTCCTCAAGGACTATAAAGGATCACTTTTAAACTTTTTATTCATTATCTTATCATTCACATACACGTTACTGTTATTGTATTATTTTACCCATCAAATTTATTATTTGGGTAATTTATTGTTCCGAGCTTTAACTATTCCTTTTCTTTATTATCAGTTCTTTTCCATTTTCATTTCCATTCATATTCCACATTTTGTTCTTTCACATCATAATTGCCATTATACCCCTAGTATATTTTTGGCAGAAATCTTCAAATTGGATATACGAGATGTAGACCTCACGACCCACAACAGAGCAATACAGTAGGGGGAATAATTTCGAAGAATCAATCCACCTCAGATCAGATCAGTGCAGAGCAGAGCAGACAAAATAGATACTATGGATGATCATTACGATCCCACCATAGCAAAGCAAGTCACCATAACTTGCACCGCGATATAAGTGTCCCTATGGCAAACCAATTATATCCTGAATTAGATTAAACTGCCAGACTATTAATAAGGGCAACATTTTACTTATTTCAGAATCATTTTAATATAGCTGACGTTTCAATTTGCTTTTTCATTTTCTTTTGGAATACTATTCCGTCAGACATTTTTTTACATTTCAGAATACTGCTCATTCAGTTATGTCTTTTCAGTTCAGAATGTTACTTAGTCAATGTAGTCTTTTCAATTCAGAATATTATTTAGTCAATCATTTTTCAGTACTTTATATACAGTTTGTGAATTATTTTACAATAATTCACAATTTTCTTATCAATTTGTAAATTATTTCTTAATAATTAACTATAGTCATTTTATACATTATACTTCTCGTCGTCTTTTCATTTCAATAAATTAGTCAAATAATCTTTTAGTACCTTTTCACAGTTTATGAATTTTATCATTACAATTCACCATTTCTCATCAATTTATGAATTAACTCATATTAATACCTCAATTTCGTTTCCCTACTAATTAATTTTATTGTCATTGTTATACACATTATGAATTATTTCACCATAATTCAACAATTTCTTTTCAAAATGTTTATACATATTCTATAACAATTACTACTATTACTTTGACATATTTTCAATTTAGTCTATAATTTTTCATTTTATTACAAAAATACCCTTTTTACATATTAATTACGAAATTGCTATTACTTTTCTTATTTTCACTTTCTAATCTATTAATTGGCATACAATTTACCAATTAATCCTTATTTTGACTTTTTCATGTAAAATTACCTTTTAGTCCTTTAACTTTTTAGAGGTTCAATTTTCAGACTGTCGATCAACTAATTTACCATTCTACCCTTCTTATTCATTTTCTTATCACTTTTACTTATTAAACCTATTATTTGAAAAAATTATTGTTTTGCCCTTAGACTTTTTAATTCTTTTCAATTAGGTCCTTTTTTCACCTTTAGCTTTACTTTAAGTTTTCTTTTGCACTTCTAACATATTCTTATTATTTTTTTTTCTTTTTTGCACTCAAGCTTCCTTACAAGGGAAGGATTTCTGTTTGGTCCTTAAACTTTTTTGTTTTACAAATTTACATCGCCATTCCATATTTGTTCACAAATTTGCCCTTAAATTTATATTTTATATTTTGCTTCAGTAAACTTTGATGGAACTACAATTTAATTCCTAAAATAGTTAATTTACCATTTTATCACTTTGTTTTTCAAGACTTTGAAAATTTTTAATTTTTCTTTAAACTTTTAATTTCTTTCATTTAAGTCATTTATCATCTTAATTTTCATGTTCTCTCCAGATTTCTTTGCTAGTTCAATTACTTATTTATTCCAATGATTCAGTCAGTCATATTTTTCAATACTTTTATACAGTTTGTGAATTATTACATCATAATTCACCATTTTCACTTATTTAATGAATTATTTCTCGATAATTCAATATTTTCACTTAACACATAATCAAATTTCATCTTAAAAATATTCAAATAATTTTCATAAATTCTTTAAAAATTTATGGACATATTAATTCATGTTTATTATCATTTTAAGGCTTAATTTATCAAAAATAACCAAAATACACTTTAATTTTCTTTAGTCATAATTTGAGCCACAAAAGGATTTCATCATATAAAATTTTTTCCAATCAATTTAAACTTAAAATTAGGCATATTTAAGGTCTTATTTCATTTTTCCAAAGCCAATTTCAATTGTTCATACATTAAACACAAACATACATATTAAACATAATCCAAATTACATACAAATTAATGGAAATTAAGGGATATTTGTATCCACTTACCTTAAATTCATCTCCTACACACTCCAATCTTCCTCTCCTTTGCCTTAATCTAAGGAATTATCTTCTTCTCCATAAAAATCCTTAAGTGGACAAAATTTCAAAGATAAAAATCCATCATTTTCTTGCTTCCTTAATTCAATAAAACAACATAATCATCTTCTATACCACTTAATTTACCCATTAGAACCCTTGAACTAAATTAAAAATCTCAATTTTACATACCTTGATTTTAAGATATAAGCTTTCCTACTTGATTTCTTGTACTTACAACACCTCACTTGAGCTCTTGAGACCTTTACCACTGAAAAGAGAGGCTTACAATTACTTGGTAAGGTTGGATTTAGGAAGAAAGTTGGAGGAAAGATGAAGAAATCAAGAGAAAATGGTGAAAAACACCATTCAGCCAAGGGAGAGAGGGAACCAACATGAATATTAGTGAATTTTTTAGAGAGTTAAAGAATTTTAAGGTATTTATAGGACATTTTTGGGCTGGGTTGGTCCAACCAAAGTGGTTGGACCTAATTAAAGCCCAATTTCCATTTTAAGCCCAAATTGCATCCATAAATTATTTCTCTCACTTTCAAAGCTAAATTTCACTCAAAATTAATTTTATAATTCTTAAAATAATAAATTAAACCTCCATAAAAAAATTTGGCTCAATTGGAGTCCATTATTGATCTGATTCAATCATATCGGTCCGATCCGATAATTACTGATGTTACCATAAAATTACTTTTTCACTATCAAATTATTATAAATATTAATTAGAGATCAACTAAAAGTTCCTGAAAGTTTTGAACTTCATTTCATATTTTTAATGCCTCAATCAAATTTGCGAGAATCAGTTACTATTTAAACCGAAATCATTATTTTTCTCTTACTTTTTGGGTTTAAACTTCCTTAAAAACACTTCTTAAATTCTTAAAATATATTCATTATGATTCATGAATATTTTTGGATCAATCAAACAATATTTTTCGGTCCGATCGACCTTTACCGGTTTGGTAGTTCGATTTTTCGTGTCATTGAAAAATTATTTTTCCTTTACCATATGATTTTAAATC
The DNA here is from genome assembly GCA_037975025.1 of Excoecaria agallocha. NCBI lineage: Eukaryota > Viridiplantae > Streptophyta > Magnoliopsida > Malpighiales > Euphorbiaceae > Excoecaria > Excoecaria agallocha. The sequence goes on from CM075809.1 coordinate 19,966,507, forward strand.
TCATTTACTATAAATCTGGAGAATTTGGTAATTTTTTGAGGTTATTTGTTATTTTTAAAGTCCCCAACAATCTTCCAATTAACCTGAGTACTATTTAAAATGAACCTATAAAATTGCTTTATTTTTGACTTCAAAAGATTCTATTCACTCCAGTATCACTATTCACTATTGAAAAGTACTATTTTCAACTAACCCGTATTTGGGTCATTACACTAATTGCCTTTTTTCTCTTTGCCTCATTTTTTTATGAAACCAATAATAAGAGAGAGGAGGGAGGCAGAGAGGGAAGATCGGGGAAGGGGGAGGAAAACAGAACCCAGATGAAGAGAGGGAGACTGGAGAAGGCAAAATGGCTCACTAACGCCGCTAATCCGATGCCGTTTCTCCCCACTTATTGGCAATAGGTAGATTGAAAAAGGGGTAAGCTGGCTATTGCAACATGGATTTTGACTAGACCACAATGTGTTAGAGCGCGTGAACACTCCCAGGAGGTTACTAGCAGCCTCAACTCCAATTAGGTAGGGGCATTGCATCTCTAACAAAGCTTCGACAAAAATGGCAGTAAGTTATTCAACTATTCTTTGTTAGTTTTATGTTGCTCAGCTTTAGGTTATTTCTACTATGTGTTGTTTGGTTGTTGTTTTTAAGTGGCGAATTTTGTAATGGTCTGAATGCCAAGTTAGCCATGAATAATATATCTGGACTAGAAAATACATCCAGAGGTAAAAAAATATTTTATTTGACCATCGAAAAGTATGAGTCACGGGTAGTCTGAGGTTAAAATTTAAAGTGAAACTGATGTTAAATAAGCCCCCAAAAGTAAAAAAAAAAAAGCAAGTCAATTTTTATGATACAAAGGTTGACTTGAATTTGATCAAATTTTTAAAAATAGTACAAAAACTCCAAAAATACCAAAATTTGCAGATATTAATGAAATTTCATGAAGAATATTTTGGTGAAAAAAGTTAATTTTTTGCTGACACCGGCAGTTGTCGAATCGGATCGATAGCAGACTCTGATTGGGCTGAAATTTTGAGTACAATCTATTTTTGGTGTGATAAAAATGATGGAATCAAAATTTTAGTGATTTGGAGTTGGAAAGTTGGAGAAATTAATTTGGATTATTTATTGGATAATTAATGGGCTTTGGTTAATTGGTTAGGCTTATTAATTTGGCCCAAGCCTAAGCCCATTATGAGAGGTATATAAGGCTGGAAAAACCAAAGAAGACCAAAAAATTCTACTGCCTTCTCCTCTCTCTGCCTTATCCGAATCCATCATCACCATTTTGTCTCCCAAATATCTTTCATTTCTCTTTTATTTCACACCAAATCCAAACATAAGAAACTTAATTCTATCCTTATAGACCATTATTCAACCCTCTATCCTTTGGTTTGAGGAAGTAAAGTAAGAGAAATCAATAGTTAAAGCCTTAGGTATCAATTGGAGATTTTGGCCTCTTATGGAAGTTCATGGTGATGGATTATTCTCTAAGGCTTAAGGCATGAAAAAAGTAGCCTAAGGAAGATAAAGCAAGTAAAAAAGGTATGTGACTAAGAAATCCTCCAATTTCCCTTGATTTAGCATATTTTTTCTTTATGTAACTTACGAAAAATTATGAAATTGCATGAATAATTGAAATTGACTTTATGGTAATGCAATTAGACCTTAAATAAGCCTAATTATAAGCTTAAATTGATTTGACTGATTTTGTAAGATGGTATTCATTTGGTGGCCAAATTGATGCTTAAGGAAAAACAAAGTATATTTTGGTTATTTTTGATAATTTATGCCTTAAAATGATAATAAACATAAATTAACATGTCCATGAATTTTTAGAGAATTTATGAAAATTTATTTGAATATTTTTGAAATAAATAATTGACCATGTACAATGTAAATTTGATGAATTATGGTGAAATAATTCACTAAACAAGTAAAACATGTATCCACAAATTTTTATAGAATTAATGGAATTTATTTAAATATTTTAGAGGAAATATTTGAATATGTACAAAATAAATTTGTTGAATTATTGAGTTATAATTCATAATTTAAGTGAAAAATAATGAATTATATTGATATAATTCATAATCTATCCAAAAGTGATGAAAAGATTAACCGGCTAGTGTATTGAAGTAAAAAGACAATAAAAGGTATATTGTGTAAAGTGACCATAATGAATGATTAAGAAATAATTCATAATTTGATAAGAAATGGTGAATTATTGTAAGATAATTCACAAATCGTATAAAAAGTATTAAAAATTCTGAATGACCGTATTATTGGACAGAAAAAGTAAGAAACTGTTAAAATTCTGAAAGGTGAAATGAAGCATGAAGTGAAAATACTAAATTATTAAGGAATAATTCATAAATCGATGAGAAAGTGGTGAATTATGATGACATAATTCACAAACTTCATGTAAAGCATTAAAAAAGTGATTGTCAGAAAAATAAAAAATATAAAATTATTGAACAGTCAAAGTACAAAAAGAAAATTGATTAATAAAAGGTATTATTTTGAAAAAGTAATTAAAATTATTTAAAAATCTAAAAAATGTTTAAAAGTAATTGCAATTATTGAAAACTAAAAATTTATTTTGGAAGTAAGTGATTTTCGCCCTTAATAATAGTCAAGCAGTGAAAGTCTTGCTCTAGATAGAATTGGTCAGCCATAAGAACACCCTATAACGTGGTGCAAGTCATGACAACTTGCTTTGCTATGGTAGGATCTTTAATCTCCATAGTATCTGTCTATTCTGATATCTGATCTGTGAGATTTAGTCCGTTGGAATCATTTCTCAGTCAGTTCGATGGTCCTGTGGGATCCACGTCCTGTATATCCTATCTGAAAAATTTCTGTCGAGATTATATTAGGGGCATTATAATGAGAATAAGTTAAAAATGCAAAAAGAAAGCTAAAAGTGAAGTTAAAAGTGAAAAGGAGCCTAATTGAAAGAAATAAAAAGTTTTGGATCAAAATTATAATTTTTTCAAAGATTGCACTTAATGAGCAAAAGTGATAAAAAATGATTTACAAGAGTAAAATGGTAAATTAATAAAAGAACAGTCTAAAAATAGATTTTTATATAATACAGGGATTAAAATGTAATTTTGCATAAAAGGGTTAAAATGAGGACCAATTAGTAAATTGTATGCAAATTAATAGGTTAGAAATAAAAGCCAATGAAGATAATGGCAATTTTGTAAATGTTAAGTAAAAAGGGTAATTCTGTAATTAATTGAGAAATTAAGGATCAAAAATAAAATATTGCATAAAGAGTTCAAACAAGCATCGAACAGAAATTTTGTAAGCCAAAAGACAAATAAAAAGTAAAAATGAGTAGGTTAATGACAACTTTGCAACTAAAAATATCTATGTGGCATTTTTGCAATAAAAATATGTAAAAGGGACATTAAGTAATAAAATGAAGGAGTAAAGATTTAATTGAAAGTTTATCAAAGTAATGAGGGTATTGAATGTTAAAAGCATTAATAATTATATTTTGAAAAAAAAAATTGATAAAGTCATAGTGAAAATAAAGAACTAATGGCAAAACTATAATTAAAGTGTAAAAAGGGTAATTCTGCAAGTAATTTGAAGAAATTGAGAATTGAATTGAAAATTTGTCATATTAGTGGCAATTGATAGTGTAAAATATCAAATGAATTGATAATTATATCCGAATGACTAGATAAGAAATTCTGCCTAAAAAGTCAAAGTCAAGCTCAATAAATTTTTATATATGCCAAAAATCAATTAAAGAGTGAAAATAAGAAAAGTAATGAAAATTTTGTAATTAAATTGCAAAAAGAATATTTTTGTAAATAGTTGAAAAGTAGGACCAAAGTGAAAAGTTTGACAAAATCTTTGTAATGCCTTAAAGATAATGTTAAAGATATTGAAAATTGCTTTTGATAAGAAATGAATGAAATTTAGTATAATTATTGTGATTATTCTTGTTTGGAAAATTGTTCGATTCATAGTTATCACTGAGCATGTTTAGTGCTTAGCACATAGTGTTTACTACGTATAGGTACTGAAAAATGCTTGGAGCAATAGTACACGGAGAAGCAATTTTGAAAAATGAGTGATATAGTTTAGAAGGTTTATCCTGGCATGTATATATATATATATATGGTAAAGGTTTTAGTGAAGTAATGAAGAATTATTTATCAGGATTGTATATTATTATATGTGTATGTATGAAGTCAGTCATGAGATTGATTTAATTCAGTATGTATAGATGTAGATATTTGGAATGCATGTATAGATTATTTATGAATTGTTGTGCTTCTGAAGGGTTGGGAATTGTTTAAATTTTCATGTTGGTTAAACGAATATTTAAGACGTTATATTGCCGAATTTTTGTAAAATTGGACAGTCATAGGTCAGTGGCAAACTTGATTTTGAAACATGTATTTTGTCAGAGAATTTGTAATTAAGAGGTTATTGGTTAAAAAAAAAATCGGCTTATAACTTAAATGGACAGTTATTGGTTCAGTAAGGGTGTTACAGATTCGTACAACTTTTGGTAACTAGGCCAAAAATCTAGTAGATCTTGTGGGATTAAGGCTGCGAATGTTGTTGAAGCAAGTAGTATCGGAGTATGAAAATGGCAAAGAAGAGTGCAGGCCTTGGCGCCGTAGAATTTCTTCCTCTATGGCGTCTTTCACTTGGGGCTTTGCTCTTAGGATTACTCTTCTTCTCCTTCTCTTTTCTATTGTTATTGTCACTTGTTTCACCCCCCATCGAAAAGGTCACATTTTTTTCATCTCTGTCTCCTTTGAATTTATGCAATCTTGTTCAATTTTGGGTTTTGTTCGATTTGGGGATTCTCGATGCGTGTTTTGTTTGGTTTTCTATGTACTGCTGTTTTTGGGTGTTTGATATGTAGAATGGTTTGTTATCTATTTTGGTAAAGTTGTCTTTGCATTTTTCTGGTATGCTTGATGCGATCTAACTTCAAATTGATATAAATTTCAAATGGGTTAGTTTCTAATTAGGAGATTAGTATTTTATTGAAATGAAGAGTTCTTAAGTAGAAGCAAGCCAGAAGATTGACATTTCCGAAGGGGCTTACTGCCCCTAGGTTTTCGAAATTTTTTATTCAGCACATTTACCAAATAAATTCTATAGAATAAGCCTTTGCAATTTTCTAATTAGCCCACTAATACTTGTAATTCAACATAATTGATTTAACAAGTGCTGAAAATTCTTTGATCCAGTATATTTAGTGGTTCAACATACGGGATCTAATTTAAAAATTATGCATTAGTAGCAGTAGAACAAATGTAGAACTTTAGTTTCAAGGGTAATCAAATTTTTATCAAAGCTTTAGTTTCCAGTTGGGTTTGTGTCCAAAGCTGCTGGACTCGTAAGTGAATTTGCTAGGCTTGCAGCTAATCTGACAGCTCTAATTTCAGATGCTGATGGGTTTACAGCTTCATTAGTGCAGTCTATAATTTTATTAAATAAGAATTTACAATTGCTGACCTTTGATTGACAGTCATAGTTTAATAGTCAATAGTAACAAGAAAGAGTAAACTTTGTCTATCATGTTATTGGACACTAAATAAGGAAAGACCTTTGAATTCGTAATATTTGAAAATGGAAAAGAAGATGAAGTCAAGGTTTAATGTAGCAGCTCCCAAGCAACAAGAAAGAGTAACAATTAATTAATATGCATTTTATCTTTGAATTTATTCAATATTATTAATTAAGATGAATTTTATAAATTAAAATTATTTTTCCTCTTTAATTACAAGACTAGGGAAATAGAAAATTCTCCTCTCTAAAACAACCCATCACTTAGAGTTTAGTCTCAAACAACCTTTTTTTCAGTTTAGGAGACCACTAAATGGAAATTATAGCTTTTTTTTTTAGAAGAATTTGTATGTATAGTATATATATGTATACGCTGATCTATTTTGGTAACTCTTGGTTCCGGGAGAATACTATAGTATCTAAAATTTATGGATACATTTGAATTTTTTTAATATAATTAGGTAATGGTTGCTTTCTTCATAATTAATAATAAAAGAAAGAATAATGGAAGGGTATAATGATGATAAATTGATACATACTTTGCCTGTGTGATATTCACCTCATCTTGACAATTAACAATTTCAACAGACGATTTCTTGACAATACTCATCTTTATCAAGTTTGGTTCTTTGGGATAATTTATCAGTCTATGTAGACCCTACACGTTAATGGGACAATAACAAAGTAAGATTCCTTTAGCTTCTCTAATGCAATTCAGGTTTTAAAATGATTACAAGTTGAAATTTTACTCTTTTTTCAGTATCTGATGTTACTTTTATATGAAGAAGTGATGAAAGTGCATGCATGAATCCTTTTTTTATTCTGTCTAAATTTGAGAATGTCTAGCTTGAAATGTTCAAAACTCTATTAGACAAAATTGGAATTTGTTTTGTGCTAGAATTGAGATTGAAAGTATACCTTTAATCTTATTATGTTCGCTCTGGAGGTAGCTGGAATAGGCTTGCATTTTATTTTCTCCGTTTTGGTTCGCCTATTCTCGAATAGGTGCAAAGTCTTTGGATTTACTTGAAGTCTGTTTCAGGCTGCTTGCGAAGAACAGAAACTCATATATTTCTTCTGTGTTACAGGATTTAGAAAAAGCTTTTGTGAAAATTTGACCTAAAAATAATTCTAAGAGACCAACGGGAAGGAGTGCCTAAGCGGCTAAGCCTTGCATGAGTAGAATCAAAACATGACATTTTAGTTATTTTATATAATGAAACTTTTGGATTCATTGTGTATATTGTACCTTGTTGTCTTGTGAATGTTTGTTGCGGTTATGGGGATTTGAGATATTATATTTTTTAAATTAATGGTATTGTAGAATTTATATATATATAAATTAAATTATGATTTTTTATATAATAAATTAATTTATTGATTATGCAGGCGTAATTTGAATTTGAATTTGAATTTAAATTAAATTATAAATTAAGATGTCACTAATATTTAATAAATTTGAATTTGACACAATCAGAATTAGCAACAAATTTTGCAACGAAAAATTGTTGCTAATAATTAATATTATATTTGTGGCGACTAGATTTAAAATTCATTTAGCAGCGGGTATCTCCCTTTTGCAACTGATTTTTCTGTCGCCAAATTAGCAACCGTTTTTTGAATCCATCACAAATAATTTTGCGACTGTTCGTGGCCCGGTCGCTAAAATTCGTGACGGATATGGCCATTAAGCGACAGAAAACTTGTCGTCACTAATTGGCAGTTTTTTTTTTGTAGTGTATATGTATATGTCAATAGTTGTAAACTCATGGCAATGGTCCAATAATTATGTAATTGTCACTTCTCACATGTAATATTGTATACTATATACGACTTCTCATGTAATTGTACACACACACATATAAGATCTCTCATGTATAAATATTCATCATTAGAATTAATAGTATTTGAGCCAAAAGCCAAGATTTCAATCATGATATCAAAATCTTAAGATTCTTGAAGTATTATTGTCCTATTCTTGGCTCCCTCACCATGCTTACTCATGTTTACCAGATTAATTAGGTAACCGGAGGGTTAATATTATTTATGGTCACTAAATTTACATCTAATAGCATAAAAATAACTAAATAATTTTTTTTATCAAAAGTGTCATTAAACTTTACACTATTTTGCGCAAAAGTTATGATGACCGCCTTTCAATGAAAACCATCGCTGAAATGTTGACGTGCCACACTACGTCATCTACTTATGCAGACGTGACGTGCCACATCATGGCTTATGGCCAGAATATAATGCCATTGTCACCGCAACTCATGGTTAGATCAAAAAGCCAACCCTTACAGAGTTCGAAAATATTCTTGTCAATCGAGAGACCTTAGACAACCAAATGTCTAAAGTCTCATTAAAGATAAGGAGGAAGCCCTGTTCAGTAAGCAAAGAGGATAAAAAAAGTGTGGATCAAAAGGTTCGAAGTATTCAAAATGCAAATCTTCAAGAGGAAGATCAAAAGAAACAGATATTAATGAGAAAGAAAGTGACAAAGATGAGAGAGGTAAAAAGCATAAAGGAGGAAGGTCATCTTCGGAGGGAGCTCGATAAGGTCAAGGTCAAGAAGATGATCGAGGTTATAGATCTCGTAAACATAATGTTGAATGTTTCAAATGTTGAAAAAAAAGGGTATTATGCACGAAATTGTTGGTATGAGAAAACTTCTAAGGAAAGAAACAATGAGACTACAAAAAAAAGGTAATTAGCGACGGAAAATTGCGTCACTAATTGATGCATATTCGTCGCTAATTAATTATAGCGACTATGACTGATTGTCGCTATTTAGCCGTCGCTGGTATTTTTGGGGACTTAAATTAAAAACAGTCGCTATATATAGGTATGAAAATTCCGTCCCTACAGTAAAATTCCCATTGCTAATTAACCCTTAAAATCTGTTGTCATTATAATAAAAAATATTAGCAACTAAATATTTCGTCGCTATTTTTAGTCGCTTAAAATTTGATTCTTTTTGGACAGATTGGTCTATTTTTCCGTCGCTACAAAATTACAAGTCACTAATATTTATTTCGATTTACTGAATTAGCATATTTTTAGCACATGAAATGTTTGTCGCTAATTTCGTCACCAAATGTGAAATTTCTTCCTTTTACCTATTTATGAAATTATTTATAATCAAAGGTTGATGTTTTCTAGACAGCAACTCAAAAGTATATTGCTCCTAGTATACCAGTAAACAAAACAACAGAAAAAAAGACTTTGGATTAAAAAATAAAAATCCACTCCATAAAAGGGCAAGTCAATTAGACTTTGTTTTATACAAATACTTGGCTGAAATAAACTTGAGAAATTCTAATACAAATTCTTATTTACTCTAATACAAATGATGTCTGGTTGGGGACCAAGTTTCTCATCAGCAGTCTTCTCAACTTTGTTTTGCCAACAGCTACTTTCTTTCTCGTTCTGCCAACTGCTTCTTTCTTTCGTACACTACAAGAAAATAAAGGAATGTAGCATTAACAATAATGTAAAGAAAATAACTCACTACATTCTAAAACAAAAATGAATAAAGGAATGTGAAAAACCTGATAGTCAATATCCATTTTTCCCATCTTTGGCTGCATACACTCGCGTTGCTTCTGTTTCAACTTCTTACTATCTTCTTTTTCAATATAAGCCTGCATATCGAAGAAACTTTAGCCAATGTGATTCACCAAGTTGTGCATATATTAATTTAAGCACTTTGAGTGGTGATACAACTAAAAAGACCGAATCCATCCTTAGAAAGTAACTGGAGAAAACTTCCATCCATTAAGGAAATTGGTTATTACACCTAATGCTTAAACTAATGGAAGTTTGCAGATGTATCACATATTAAAAAAAAATAAAAAAAAAATAAAACAAATATTATATTTTAGATTAATCTAGCCCGAACACTTAAGACAATGGAAACACATCTGAAAATTCAAAGTAGATGAATTAGCACTTCAACAATATGTAATTATGCAAAGATAGTGATGATTGAAGGTTAGGAAAAAGAAATTTATCTCTAATAGATGTATTACATGAACATCTAGATCTCCAGCCACACTAGCAAGTTATATTAAAAGAGAAATCACTTAAGAGGCCCATTGCAAAACACATACAAGTCCAGGCCTCCATCATTGTCACAGCCACTCTCCTGCACGAACCTCATGTATATGTACAAGACAAACCTTATGGACATTATCTTCCCTCACCCTCTTCCCTAAATCTCTCATGATGCACCATACCCATCAATCATGCATATCTAAAGCAATACTACTAGCTTTCTCAGCAGTAACTAACCTGCAAAAATTTCTTTTTCTGACACTAATTTCTTGGCACCGGAACAGTATTTCTATATGACTTTAAATACACTAGCAACTTTGGGTCTACTGCAGTTGCATCCCACACCTACAAGTTTGGGAAAAAAAATTGAAATAAGCACTTTAATTGCATCAAAAATACAATCTCGAACAAAAATCAATAAAGTGGAAACTACCTCAACAACATCAGGCCTCAAGCATATCTGTTCATCAATTCTCAGTTTGCAGTTAAAATTCATATAAATGTTTGCTCGGCAATGATATTACTAGGATTTCGATAATTTGGAGTTATTGCATTTGTCAAGCATTATAATTACTTGTGTTTATTAGTTGACAGAAAGCTAATTATAAGTAATAAAACCAAACTTAAGAAGTACTAATATTTAATTAAGTTGGGGGTATTCACTCAACCTTAACGTTAAGTATGCTAAGCTAGGTGCTGGATATTCGAAGCAATGATTTTTGTAATTAGACTTTGAGTTACTTTGTGGCTGTGCTAGCTAAGGTTTAACTAAGTGTCTACATATAAACAAATAACAATTCAATGAGATTTTTTCAACATTAAACTAGTAATTATCATATAAGGGAATTTTTGAAGAAGTCTGTCAGCTAGTGGATGCAATACACGACAGAGTCTACAGTCATGCCATGCCAAAAAATTCAAATGAAAAATTATGTGTGTGAAATAGAAAAAAAAAAAGAAAAAAGAATGCTTGCACTATAATAATCGGTAATTATTGTGGTTAATGTCCAATGCTACAAAGTTTTTGATAAGCTGCTGATGATATAATTAATAAAAAGCAGTACACAGGTATTCAAAATGAACAATCAGACCCGGACCTCCGTCAACAAACAACAGACAGAGACAAAACAGGACAGGACACAGAGCTGCAACGTGAGACCCAAAATAATCAACAGGACCTGAATGAACAACAGGACCAAGTATAGCCCAAAAGAGATCCATGCCAGACACACACCACCCCGACATTTTTTTTTTTGATAAGCCAAAAATATGTATTGATAACAACAAGTTCATACAAAAAAATGAAGAAGGAAACATGCAGGTTCCCAACAAAACTGGCGACATCAGCTGCAACCAGAATCAGTCCAGCACAACCAGACCACAGAGGAGTAATGCTACAAAGTTGTTCACAGCTTTTTCTAACATTTCCTTTTTGCGCGGATATTATAATTTAGACATAGTTATTTAGTGTACAGATTTTGATAAGCATGATTATTTAAGAAGGAAAATCAATTATTAAATGAACGGACCATTATATGAAGCACAAACGGAATCAAAATTAACGTTAAGTATGCCAAGACTCAAAAAAACAGAAATAGATAAAAAAAAAATGGAATGAGACTGACCTGGATATAAACATGCGTCTCCCAAGACTCCTTCAGGTTTCACCATCCTCAATTACTATTTCTGCAAACTGAAAATTGACTGTGTAATTGCCATTCTCAAGACCCAAACCGTAGTATATTAATGATGAAGAAGAAACCCTTGCTGTCTGGAATAACTCAGGGTCTAGAGTATTTGTGGCTTGAGACGAAGTGAGAACTTTATACTAAGGATTGTTGTTTCCAGTAAAATGTCCAATCCTAAAATTGAAATTAATTAGTGAATTGAAATTGACTATCATAGACTACAAAAACAACATAATCCGTTTAAAACACACGGCAAACCTTCAAGAAATATATTAGAGAGAAGGAAACGGCATAAAATTGAAATTAACAGTATGCTTAACTCTCTAATAGAACAATCATCATGGCTTTAGAGCTGAAAACAGCGATTCTCCAGTATGTGTGCTTTCTCTTTAAGAACATAATGAGCATAAGTTCAAATATCCAAATGTGTATGCTTTCATTTTGCTTGCTGTTTCTCAATTAATTAATTAATTAATTGAGAAAGGACAAGGGAGTGGTGACATCCAGCAAGCAATCAGATTCTTATATTGCTAATTGAAAACCAAAATAAACAATGCAAAAATGACATCTTGAAAGAGAACAGTACCACCATTTTTAATTTTTTTCTAGGAGACAACCATTAGCTTACAAAGGAAACAAACTCAAAAAGATAAATAAATATATACAGCAAAATTAGGGATGCATACCTCAACTTGCCACGGCAACTTTCACTCACAATGCAAAAACGACATCTTGAAAGAGTACAGTACCACCATTCTTAATCATACTTTGACATCTTCTAATAATATCTTCCTATTTGAAAGATATAGAAATGATTATATTCAAAACGGAGAAATCAGGCAATAAGGCACATGCTGCCAGTCATCTAAAAATTTTGAAGTGTATCTATAACATCCAACAGCAAGATAGGTAGTAGGTAGTTTCAGAAAATTATGTGTGTGTAAGATCAAAATTTCTGCTTAAATTTTTAATTATCCAATTTTCCAAGCGTTAAAAAGCTTTGGTCAAAACAAACCAAAAAAATTTTGCAGCAGCCTTTCAAAAGTAATATAAAACCAATGACTTAAGATCATAAAAACCCTTGAATTTCGTTTTTACCTTGGCTTCAAAATTAGCATTTAAGAGAACACTGGTGGATTTAAAATCTTTGCAAACAATTGGTATCCTAATTGTACCACTTGAACTCTATAAGTGAACACTAAGTATTTAATTTCAAACTGACAGTTACATAAAAGTGAGCTTCTTTGAATTCCAACAAGTTGAAATTAACTTGAGCAAAATCAACACTTAGAAGCGAATTGATTTTTAACGACCACACTTGACTTGCATATTAAAGTGTAGCGAGATGCTTTTAGTCCATTAGTAAAATATACACAGCAGGAAGAAACAAAAACCACAGCATATGACGACAGCTTGATTATCTGTAAAATATTCATAATTTCATCTAACAACAGGAAAGACATGTATATTTCCAGGAAATCTTACAGTGGCAAACTCCACTACTTGCAACTTACATGGACCTGAAATTGCAAAAATGATAAGCAAAACTCTTACCTGCTGCAACGAATAATCACTGGAGTTGGTTTCAAAGCCTTTGGTCCATTTCTTATGCCTCTCTTATGAGCAGAAACCTGCATGATTTACAAAAACCAAGATTATATAAAAAAATTAATATAGGAACGAACAGACAGTAGCGTTAAAAATTGGCTCATAGGACTAGAAGATCTAAATAAATAAATGCTTTAGAAGCCTACAACCTCTTTCAAAAGCTGGATACACTAAACCTTTTTATACCCTATTAATATAACTTTAAATTTCTAAAACAATGATTCATGGTGCAAAAAATTCCATGCAAAAAAATTTATTCGAATAAGGATTGTAATATTAACCAATGTTCTTTCTTTCAAATGAAGAGAATTGGCAGCAACTAAAATAAACCTTGACACATGGCAGCAACTAATAACACATGGTAATAATCTCAAAATACATACATATATGTTCTCGGGAAACAAACCTTTACTGTTGAATTGGCAGCAACTAAAATAAACCTTGACTCTTTCATTGATCTCATAAACACACAATTCTTGAACTTTACCTGCAAAACCAAAAAATAAAAAAAATAAAAAGATCATTTAACTACTCCAAAACTGAAACTGGAAACTCGTTTCCATATTTTCACTGATTATTTTTCACTTTTTTCTCTTTCTTGACTTCATATTTTTCGATAATCGATGCGAGTGGAGAATCCAATTCTTCTAGTTCTTCATCACTTGTATACTCTTTCCTGTGCACTGCAGATATATTTCTCGGCAGCCGATAATGAGGGCTCCTGCCTATCTCTATAACTTTTTCAGCCACATCTGCAGAGGAAGGTGGATTGTACACCGTTGCTTACTGATTAACAGAGCCTTAAGATAATTAATCAATCATCTAATAGCAGTAATAGTGTCCATACAAACATAACCCAAATAAAGTTAAAGAAAAAATGGAGGTAAAGGTTCACTAACCTTATTACAGCCGAAATAATTTCCCAAGAGCTTCAGAGTCACCAGAAATCTACTGATTCAAGCTAGATCCCACTTCCCGATTTAATTCCTCTGCTAAAGAAATGGCAGCTCATGGTGGCCACGGGAGAGAAAACGTAGACAGGGGCACGGCATGAGTAGCTAACGGCGGAGGCAACGACTGATCGGTGATTGGAGGTGGGATCTAGCTTGAATCAGTAGATTTATGGTGTCACTCTTGGGGACTCACCGGTTTCACTCTTGTCGCCGATCGCCGGAAGGAAGGAAAGAAATCCTCGGTTTAAAGAGAGGGAAATGGGATTTGAGGAAACGAGGAGAAGAGGCAGAAAGAGGCGACACAACTGAGAAAAAAAAAAAAAAAAGAAAGATAAAAAAGGATGAGGGTAGAGAGCAAAAGGATATTAGGGTTTCAAAAAGAAAAAAAGGTCCCTATTTTCACTGATATAATACAAGTTAAAAGAAGGATAATTTTATAAATATAATTGGTATGAGTTTTTTATTTGTATATATACACTTATTAAAACATATTAATTAATTTTTAATAATAATTTTTTTTATCTTTAATTATTTTATGAGATCTTAATCTTTAATTTTTTAAAATAATTTATTATGCTTATAGTTAGTTTTTAATAATATATAAAAATTTATACAAATTATATAAAATTTTATTGATATTTAAAAATCAATACAAATAAATGATTAAGAAAAAACAATTTGAAATCATATTGAAAAAATTAAGAAAAAAAAGTCAATTTCACAAATTTTAAATGTAAAGTATTCTTTGTTGATATATTTTTTAATTTTATGATTGTATAATTTTTTAATAATATATAAAACACAAATTATTTGGATTAAATTTCATGTATAAAGCAAAATTATTAAAAATAATTAGTAAGTATAAATATAAATATAAATATATATATATATATTAATATTATAATGCTTAGTGAAATCAACCATCAAAATTAGAAAATTTTGAATTGAAAGTAAATTAACGACTAAATTTACGTCTCTATTCCGTCGTTACATTTTAGCGACTAATTTATCGTCGTTATTCTCACGCTATGTTTTATGAAATTAATTTTATAAATAAAAGATTGAAAATTCTTTAGCGACTAACTTTCGTCGCTAAATAGTCGCCAAAAATGGCACCATGTATTGCCGCCAATATTTAGCGACTATTTTCATTTTTCGTCGCTATTTATTCGCCAAACTTATCCCAAGTTTAAATGATAAATTTTCACGACTGAAATTTACAACGGTCACTAAACCATCTCTAAATAGCGACGGATTCCAATCTGTCGCTATTGTAGTTTTTTTGTAGTGACTTCTTACAATTGCACAGTAGATCGCGAAGAAGAATAAGATGCTCTAGCTAGCGGAAGAAGAAGAGGTGACCGACTTCAATAGTCCTTGGGTTGAGAACAAGTCATCCTCGTATTATGTTAAATCAGAAATTGAGACTGAAAAATAATGGGAATCAGAGGCACCTGACTTTTTTGTAGAAGAAGAAATTGAAGAAAATGCAAATGAAGATAGCCTTACAAAAGGTAACAACAAGTTGGTAGAAAATAAATCAACTCCATTAGTGATCCTTTTGCGAAGAAATTGATTACAATAAGATAGAAGAGACAATTGAAGAAGAAATAGAAAACTGATTGCAAGAAATCATGGAGCAAGTTAAACAAATCAAGAAGCAAATAAGAGTGATTTCGAGGTGCAAGCAGAAAAGATTATTGAAGAACAATCTGAGGAGAAATTATTACATGTTAAATTGTTTAAAGAATTTTTACCTTTTGCAAATGGTTGGAAAGAAATGACACAACAAGAACAAGAGCAATAATTCATTGAAGAAATCATTAAAAAGAGAGAACCATTAGCAAGTCCGAAAAAGAAATCAAAATAAAGTTTGATTCAACAAAAAGAATTTAAGGGTCGAAACGGACGTTGAGTACCAAAAAAATGGCAAAAGAAAAGTCATTGATGAGGGAGAGTGTCGAGATATATATCATCACCGATTTTCATACATTAATCTAGAATTATCTCTTACATATTTAATTATAGCTGTTCTATAGTATTCTAGAAAAGCATTGCTACAATAATAATAATAATAATAATAATAATAATAATAATAATAATAATAATAATAATAATAATAATAATAATAATAATAATAATAATAATAATATATTAGTTGGCAAAATGTTGCCGCCCAAAGAACCGACTTTATTTGTCTATAAATATGGCTATATATAGGCCATTGTATGGATGTATGTAATATGAGAGGTTTGTGAGTGTGTGCATTTCTGAAAGTAAAATGTACTGTGCAGGTGTGTGAGCAAATTAGAGTGTGAGTGGTGTGAGTGAATTAAGTTGGACAGTATTTGTAAGTTGCAAAAATTTTAAATTAATATGATAAAATTTTCGTTATTTCAATTTAATTTTCACTTATTCAAATAAAATTCAACAGGATCATGGATCAAGGCTTGGCAAGACATCTACAACTTGATTCACAAACACATAAGCCAACAATGTTGTAAAAGAGCTTGTCTATATTTGAAACAAGACCAAAAATTTTTATGTCTTTTTTAAGAGTCAATTTCACCCGTGGTCATTGAATTTATGTCTAATCACCCAAAAGTAACTGACTTATTTTTCGTGACTTAAATATCACTAAACTTATTATATTTTTATAAAAAAAATCATTTTAACCGGTTTTTGGCCATAATTCTTACCAGAACGCTGACGTGGCATGCCACGCTATATGTCTGAACACACGTCGCATGACACGTCAGCAAACACATCACCGAAAGAGGCTATATTACACAATATGTCAGCACACCACGTCATATTTTTGAACACACGTGACCTCTTTGGTGATTTGGCTGCTGATGTGTCATGCGACGTGTGTCCAGGCATATGGCATGGTATGCCACGTTAGCATTCCAGCAAGAATTATGGCCAGAAATCGGTTAACATAACTTTTCTGCAAAAAAGTAATAAATTCAGTGATATTTAAATTATAAAAAATAAGTCAGTTACTTTTGGGCGATTAGGCATAAGTCCAGTTACCATAGATAAAATTATTCCCTTTTTAATACCTAGAAAAATAAATACAACATACTAAAGAATATATATATATATATATATATATATATATATATATATTAGTTATGATTAAAAAATATTGTAACTCAATAATTTATTTTAATCAAATTTCATATAACTATAAAGCTCTATTTTTCATGGTTATTAAAGTGATTTAGTTACAATATGACTTTTCGTACGCTATGAAACTGTAGTTGTAAATATAAAATGCAGGAGCGAGCGTTTACTAGTTTCCTAGCTAACTTCTGCAATTTTTACAAATTATTATTGTATTACCAAATTTTCTCTTGTGATCAGTGGTTATTAGTAGTTTAGTAAATTAATTTCATAAAATTCCATGTATTATTTTACAAATGAGGTTTGACTAGTTAAAAAAAAAAAAAGAAGGTTTCTAATGAATGCATGACAATGACAGATGCAATGAAGAAGATAATTTCAAATTACATACTAGAATGGATTTTCCAACAGCAAGTTGACAGTGACAGTTTAGTGTTTTAGAGTCTTTAAAAACCGAAGGCACCATTCTTATTTGAATCACAAAAAAGCTAGCTTGTATATGCAACTTTATATAGAGAGAAAATAATATTCTGTAAAGAAAAAAGAATGGGAAAAGTAATGCAAGTAATGATAATGGTATCTATATTGGGGTGGCTGGCCTCAATTGCGCATGCTGCCCAAGGGACTGCCACTTTCTACACTCCACCTTACGTTATTAAGTGCAATTTATAAGAATTTGAACTTTTTATATCCTATTTTATAGTTTAATTTTAAGGGAAAAAAACATCTTGTTACATGTTTCATGAAGAAATCAAACAAAAATTTCTACGTTTTAGGTCTCAATCAAGCTTGGAACTTTTAAAAGGATATATATTCTGAAGCAATTGAAAATATTAGAGATTTATTCGCAGGATATATAAAGTTTGTAAAATTTGTCGTTTAGACACTTGGAACTTTTCTGAAAACCATGTATACACCTCAACTCAACTGGTGAATTTTATTACTTCTAAATACTTTTGCATGCGTGGAACTGACGAGACTATTATATGCTTTGTCATATCAACACCGTATTATTAGAATAAAATTTCCATGTGATACAAGATTATAGTTGTATCGGTTTATGAATACAAATTGTTTTATTGTGATCACAATGTTAAATTAGTTATAATTTATAAGTAAATTATACCCACCCTGTCAGCATGTCTGCATACGAATTCAGATTACTAAAACCAGTCAATTTTGAATAAGGAATGAATTACACCAATAATATATGATGTTTTAAAAGGTTAAGATGTGGAAATGAGTTAAGATATATGGCAAGTTCGAGTGTTTATACATTAGATTAGACTGAATTATGCATGTTTAATTAATGTTAACGGGGTGTTGAGATGCAGCATCTTCATCTTATGGATATGAGAATAAAGGAGTGATGATAGCAGCAGCAAGTAATGCAATATGGAACAATAGGGCAGCCTGTGGTAGAAAGTACAGAGTTAGGTGCACTGGCCCAACAAACGCTGGCATACAACGCCCTTGCACTGGTGCTTCCGTTGATGTAACCATTGTCGATTACTGTCCTCCCCCTGGCTGCCAAGCGACTATCGATCTTTCTCGTGAAGCTTTCTCTCGCATTGCTAATCCTGATGCTGGCAAGATCAACATGGAATTCACTCAGTATGTAAATTTTTATTTCTTCCTTTTAAAAATAAAAATCAAGTCCAATTTATTAATTGGTTTTGTTTTTTCTAATTTTCTAGCTTTGTTCCTCAAATTTTGCAGGATATAGTGAAGTTGGATACAGAAATAATAAGCAACATACTATGGAATCTTGGCCTCAGCTATTTTCATATTACGATGTCAAAAATAAATTATATAACCAGTTAAAAATAAAGGCTGCCAAGTAAAATGGTGCTCAATGGTATTGGCATCCATGTACTAGATCTCTCGTTCCATATTAAAAATATAATTATTATTTATTTCTATTCTGATGCAATACCACCATGAACCTGATCTAAATAAGTTTTTCCTCTGCAACTCGAGAATTGCTC
This sequence comes from Excoecaria agallocha, assembly GCA_037975025.1. Classification (NCBI taxonomy): domain Eukaryota; kingdom Viridiplantae; phylum Streptophyta; class Magnoliopsida; order Malpighiales; family Euphorbiaceae; genus Excoecaria; species Excoecaria agallocha. The sequence goes on from CM075809.1 coordinate 19,985,479, forward strand.
ATTATTAAATATTAGTCTACTTATATTTGAATTATCCAATGAGATCTATTTAGCTGATAATTATCGATGACTAGTACCTGCAGCTATATATATCATTATTAAAAGAATAAGATAACGTTCTGGCAAAATATATTGGCAAAGTCTCTCTTTAAAACAGAAGAGCTTTTCATATATTTGTATTAAACTCAAAAATAAAGAACAAGAAGGTGATAATTGTTAAAAAAGTAATTATTGAATGAGGAGTTATGTCAGTAGCTGTGTCCAAGGTTACTGATAAACCAAGAAGATCTACAAGAGTACCCATTAAAAAGCGGAAGTACTGCACTACGTGAATGATGCAAGACCTGTTAGTTTTATTTTACTATTGTCCTTTAATTTAGAATGAGTCAATTTCTGTTTTCATAAGTGTCGGTTGTTAAGTTGGCCTGATTATGATCGTGAGTCATGGGCCCAAGTAATTGCTATTAGATAGAAAGTGGTGGTTATTTTATTTGTATTTAAATTCTAGTAAAATGAGAAGAAAGTCATCAGTTCACTCAACAACAAACTTGTGGTATTCTCGCCCTAAGTAGAAATATGTCAAATTAAAACTATTGTGGCTTTGACTGGGACCTATCAGTGGTATCAGAGCCAGCACATTATGACTACTAACAAGGAACGAATTGAAATTCTCGAAGGAGGATTAACAGGACTCCAAGACAGCTTGCGTCGTTTGGAGCTTGACATAACAGACAAATTGTTGCATCTCGAAGGGACACTTAGCCAAGTAACAGCAGCCTTGCAAGCTCATAAAGAAGAATCCAGCAACAAGAATAGTCAAGGAACTCGCAATAATCAAGAAGAGACAAAAGAGAATCAGGAGGTGGGACGATCTTTGCTCTCATCTAAAATTGCTAAGCTCGAGTTCCCAAAATACTCAGGCGATGACCCTACAGAATGGCTCAACAAGGTGGATCAATTTTTCACATTTCATGGCACAACTGCAGCCCAAAAGGTGCCATTAGCAGCCTATCATCTCATGGGTGAGGCGAATCAATGGTGGCGTTGGCTAAGGAGAGCGTACAGTGAGGACAGACAAGAAGTCACATGGGAAATTTTTGAAGAAGAACTTTGGGCTCGATTTGGACCCACAGAATGTGAAGATTTTGATGAAGCTTTGTCCAGAGTGAAGCAAGCGGGCTCCTTGCAGGACTACCAAAAGGAATTTGAGAAGCTTGGTAATCGTGTGTAAGGCTGAACGCAAAAAGCATTAGTTGGGACTTTTATGGGAGGTTTTAAACCCGAAATTGCTGATGGAATTTGCATGTTCAGATCAAAGTCATTGAAAGAAGCAATTAGCCTGGCACGGATGCGTGATGAACAACTAGCACGGCAACAGAAATTTACCAAAGCAAGTTCACTCAACTGCTCCCAAATTAATACTTATTCTCCACCAACATCTAGTCATGCCTCTTCCATGAACGACTTAGCTGGGATGAGATGCAGAAACGACGGGTCCAAGGATTATTTTTTAATTGCGATGAGAAGTTCATCCCAGGACATAAATGTCGCAAACCTCAACTTCTATTATTGGAAGGTTAGCTTATGCCAGGCGAGGAGGCTGATGAAGGCACAGCCATAATGCAAGAGGAACCTGAAATATCACTCCATGCTTTAACGGGATGGACAAACTCTCGAACCATGAGAGTCACAACACATATTGGCAATCAAGAAATTGTGGTCCTTATCGACAGTGGTTCCACTCATAATTTCATCAGCGAAAAAATGGCAATGAGGTTGCAGCTACCCGTGGTCCCAACTGAACCATTCATAGTCAAAGTAGCAAATGGTGCTCCACTTCAATGTCAAGGGAGGTTTGAACATGTCAATGTGCAGCTCTAAGGTATCCCTTTCTCTCTTACACTCTACTCTTTGCCGCTAATTGGGCTTGACATGGTGTTAGGAGTTCAGTGGTTGGAGCAGTTAGGAACAGTTTTGTGCGATTGGAAGAAAATGACCATGGAGTTCCAATGGAATAACCAACTTCAAAAATTACAAGGAGTAGGGGCCCACTCGATTCAAAAGGCATCCCTGAAAGTCATCTCAAAGGAACTGCATTAAAGAAATTCAGTGTTTGCCATTTGTGTACAAATTGGGGTAGAACAGCCACCAAATGAAGTTCACCCCGACATGAAGCAATTATTGAAAAACTTCGGTGATATCTTTCAAGAGCCCAGGCAAATTCCTCCAACCAGGGAAATTGAGCACCACATCACACTCAAGGAAGGGGTTGAGCCCATCAATGTAAGGCCTTACAGGTATGCCTATTTTCAAAAAGCTGAAATTGAAAAACAAGTTCATGACATGTTACAATTGGGGCTTATAAGACCTAGTACCAGTCCATTTTCATCACCTGTTCTCTTAGTGAAAAAGAAAGATGGTACATGGTGATTTTGCACTGATTATAGAGCCCTTAATGCTGTCACCATCAAAGATAGATTTCCAATCCCTACTGTCGATGACATGTTAGACGAACTTCATGGGGCTGTTTTTTTTACTAAATTAGATTTGCGGGCAGGGTATCACCAGGTGCGGGTGCGTCCATCTGATATTCATAAAACTGCATTTCGTACTCACAATGGTCACTCTGAGTATTTGGTTATGCCTTTCGGTCTTTGTAATGCCCCTTCCACCTTTCAAGCCATTATGAATTCCATTTTTCAACCCTACCTTCGTAAATTCGTATTAGTCTTCTTTGATGATATCCTAATTTATAGCCCCAATTGGACCATGCATATTGAACATGTTCGTCAAGCTTTTGAAATTTTGAGGCATCACAAATTTTTTGTTAAACTCAACAAGTGTGCCTTCGGCCAACAGGAGTTGGAATACTTGGGCCATATTGTTTCTTCTCAAGGAGTCAAAGTGGACCAAAAAAAGATTACAGTGGTATTAAATTGGCCACGACCTACTAATATTTCTGAGTTGCGTGGTTTTTTAGGCTTAACAGGATATTACAGAAAATTTGTTCGTAACTATGGACTTCTAGCTCGGCCACTCACCAATTTATTAAAGAAAGGGCAATGGAAATGGAATGATGAGGCAGAAGCTGCTTTTGACATCCTCAAGCAAGCCATCACTACTACCCCTACTCTAGCTATGCCTAATTTTAATATTCCTTTTGTCATTGAATCAGATGCATCAGGTGATGGAATCGGTGCCGTCTTGACTCAACAAAGCAGGCCTATAGCATTCATGAGCTATGCTTTGGGTCCATCTAAGAAATCATGGTCCACCTATGCTCGAGAAATGCTTGCCATCATCAAAGCAATACAAACTTGGCGACCATACTTGATGGGCAGAAAATTCTTTATTCAAACAGACCAGCAGAGCCTCAAATATCTTTTGGAGCAGTGTATCGTCACTCCGGATCAATAAAAATGGGCGTCCAAGTTGCTGGGGTATGACTATGAAATCCTCTACAAACCAGGGAAGGAGAATTCAGCTGCAAATGCACTCTCTCGTATGAGTAACAATCCACAACTCACTGCCATGTCGTGCTCACAATCTTCACTTTGGGAAGAAATTAAAGTGGCAGCACTCAACCATCCATACATGAAAAAAATTAGCAAGATGGCAATTGAAAATCCAGGTGCTCCGTATACTTCACGTGATGGGTTGATATACTATAAAAACAGAGTGGTGGTACCTCCAAATTCTTCGGTTATTCAACTTCTCTTGCAAGAATTCCATGATTCATAAATTGGTGGACATTCAAGTGTGTTGAGAACGTACAAGCGGCTAGCATAACAATTTTATTGGCCATCAATGCATCAAATTGTACAAGAATATGTTTCTTCTTATGACATATGCCAACGAGCTAAATCTTCAATACTTTCACCAGCTGGTCTCTTGCAACCTTTGCCAATTCCATGTCAGGTATGGGAGGATATCACAATAGATTTTATTGAAGGTCTGCCCTAATCCAATGGCAAGAATGCAATTCTGGTGGTAGTGGACCGTCTTAGTAAGTCAGCTCATTTTGTTGCTCTTGCTCATCCATTTTCTGTAAAGTTTGTGGTTGAAAAATTTGTAAATGCTATGGTCAAGCTCCATGGGATGCCAAAGACTATTGTCAGTGATCGAGATCCATTATTCATAAGTAATTTTTGGCGTGAATTCTTCAAGTTGTCTGGCACTCAATTGAAGATGAGTTCATCATATCACCCACAAACTGACGGCCAGTCCGAAGTTGTCAATCGCTGCCTTGAACAGTATCTCCGATGTTTTACTCATCAACAACCTTGAAAATGGACCACTTTCCTTCCATGGGCGGAGTTTTGGTACAACACTACTTACCATGGGTCCACGGGAATGACACCTTTTCTAGCATTGTATGGGCGTTTACCTCCAACTGTTCCTCGTTATTCAGTGGGAGGGTCTTCTGTTCATGAAGTAGATCAGCAACTCATGTCCAGAGATGAAATTTTGCAGCAGCTTAAAACCAATCTCAGTGCTGCTAACAATCGAATGCAACAACTGGCCAATTCCAAGAGACGAGATATTGAATTTCAAGTAGGAGATTGGGTTTTCCTTAAACTTCAACCATACCGACAGCACTCTCTGTTTCGTCGGGCAAATCAAAAATTGGCAAGTTGTTTTTATGGTCCTTTTCAGATTGAACAACGACTTGGCAAGGTGGCGTATAAATTAAAGCTTCTAGAAGACTCCCGTATTCATCCTATATTTCATGTTTCATTGCTGAAAAAGAAAGTAGGTGATCTCGACCCTACTAGCTCAACAATTCCACCTGTTGTTGACGGTGAAATTATCATGACACCTGAGCGTATTTTAGACACCAGATGGCTCAAAAAGGGGGCACGCCTTGTTGAAGAAAGCCTTGCGAAATGGAAACATCTGCCAATTGAAGATGCTACGTGGGAAAACACTGCGCAGCTACGAGACCAATTTATTAATTTGAACCTTGAGGACAAGGTTCCGCTGGATGGGGAGGAAATTGATAAACCAAGAAGATCTACAAGAGTACCCATTAAAAATCGGAAGTACTGCACTACGTGAATGATGCAAGACCTGTTAGTTTTATTTTACTATTGTCCTTTAATTTAGAATGAGTCAATTTCTGTTTTCATAAGTGCCAGTTGTTAAGTTGGCCTGATTATGATCGTGAGTCATGGGCCCAAGTAGTTGCTATTTGATAGGAAGTGGTGGTTATTTTATTTGTATTTGAATTCTAGTAAAAGGAGAAGAAAGTCATCAGTTCACTCAACAACAAACTTGTGGTATTCTCGCCCTAAGTAGAAATCTGTCAAATTAAAACTATTGTGGTCAAAAAATCTGTCAAATTAAAACTATTGTGGCTTTGACCGGGACCTATCAGTTACACTCATGGCAATCATGATATAACAATCTTAAGATTCTTGAAGTATTATTGTTCCGTTCTTGGCTCCCTCACCGTGCTTACTGATGATGTTACGGTAATAATGTTTTGCTATTGTCTCACTTGTTGTGCCAGCTGTTTTAGCGGCCAACTATGTTTTCATGCGTTTTGCTTTGGTTTCTGGTCATGGTATTTCACGGATCTTCGTTGTAAATTTTGAAACGACTCGTGCCAACTATTTTAACGGCTATTCTCCAGCAATTATTGGTAGTGATTTTATAGATCATCATTCGGGGCTGTTTTAGCGGTTATTCTCCAAGTAAAAAGACAATTGTTGAACAATGTTTCTCAATCCGTTTCCGTTCATCTTGAGGGGAGTGTTAAAGGATGTATTATTGAATAAGGAGTTTGTTTAGATCTATGTTTCCCTATTTTGTTATGCATAGCTGTGCTCAAGGTTACACCCATGGCATAATCCTGTAATTATGTAATTGTCTTTCATTTTACGTAGGACTTCTCATATGCAATTTGTATCTTGTATAGGATTTTTATGTAATTGTATATATTTTATATAGAATTTTCTCAAGTATAATATCCATTGTTATTATTAATAATATTTGAGGCATGCAAGAGACAATTTCTTGGAATAAAATTAACAATCAGTTAGAATGGTGAAAGAAATTGTAGTTTCATGGCAATGGCACTGGCATTATGCAGTTAATTTGATTTTGAAATTAGGTGAGAAACTCTTATAAAATCTATTCATCATGGATAATTTCTTGAAAGCAAACGATTTCAGTAATTTCAAAAAATTTCTTTAGAATATTTTCCTGGGAGACTTATTTACGAAAAAATAAGTAAATTGACTATACGTGACCATTCACTTGGCCACCATTTTTACTAAATATTGGGGCGTCCAATTTCATTCCAAATGCTTAAGGATCGGAGGTTAAAACCTATAAAAGCTGAATAATTGAATTATTTTTTTTAATCGTTCTCTTATGATAAATATTTAAGGATAAACGAGCGAAAATAATATTCTTTATTTTGTTAGCGTTTTGTATTACATACAAATGAATTTTTCCTTTCTCCCAAAAACTTATATATTTTCTAAATTAGCAACAGCTAAAGCATGAATTATTCTTTTAGGGAAAAAAAAAATTGAAAATTCCTTTTATGTCCCTTTATTTTGGCATCCTATGTCAATAAAAGCAGCCTAGGAATAGATAGGATTCAAGAGGTTGGTAGTTAGCGTTCCCTTTTATTTATATGCTTTAAGCATAAAGTCAATCCTAACCAAACTATCTCTTTTTACTATTCTTCAATCTGTTCTCTCTAATTTCACAAATTCAGAGAAAAATAAATAAATAAATAAATAAAGAATATGGCTTTGCTATTACTGCTATGGGCTGCACTTATTTCTTTAACTATCGTTACAGCTATGATTTTCGCTTGTGCTGATGGTGCCTCCAAGGATAAAGCATCTGCTACTCAAAATGAAACTTACGGTTCAGCTTGCACTGCCGGGTGCGGTGCTGCCTGTGGCGGATGAGCCCCATTTCCTAGGTTTGCCTGCTTTCTTTTCTCATTTAAACATCAGATATGTTTATGTATCAGCAAATGCTTTGATTCTGCTGTGACAGAACAACAGTAGAAACTGCAAAATTGCATTTCCTGTTAGTTTCTACTGAAGTTTGGAGGAGGTCTCTGTTCTAACCATTTTGTGAGTGAGCATACCCTTCCAAAGAATGTAATTGAGTAGAGATATATATACAGTTATGCATGTAAGATTGCTTTTTTTTTTTTTTTTCGGTTGGGGTGGAGGTGGACGGGGCAGGGTGGTTTTGGTTGTTGCTTTACGAGTTTAAATAGAAGTTGCAACCAGAAATTTCTTATCCAGTTCTTTGTAAATAACAGGATTGACAGTTGTTAGTTGTTCTTATTATAGCTGCTACTATGCAATTTTGAAATCGTCAGAATATTTTTCCATACGTTAAAAACTAAAACCACAGCAATAACTGGCCACCTTGTTTTGATTTGTTATATATATATATATATATATATATATATATATAGCCATGTCTTCAGCTATACAACAGAAACTTCAATGTCCATTTGGAAGAGTTTTGCACTCCAACGAAGCTACAGTAATAAGAGGGTTCAAACATGCAACTTCACATGCTTCCTACATATAGAAACAATTTCTATTACTTGTACCATTTTTATTCTCAGAAGCAGATAATTCTTAATCTTAAAAATTATTTTCTGGATGAATACTGATTATGTTTATTCTGGTAAACCATTCCGTCTTGAACAAAAACTAGAGCCTGTCAAGATCACAGCTCGCTGCTCTTTCTTATTTCAGTGGAGGAAATGTCCATACGGAATTTCTCAGCTGGAATCGTTACAAACATGTCTCTCAACGCCTCTGGAATGTCAAAGTCTTCAAGGACCTAAAGAAAAACTAGACAAACAACATTAAAAATTTTTACATCACATTAATTAAAATCGAACAGAAGCTTTTGTAAGGTTGCAGTAAATGGACATGCCTTAAAAACCCCATCTACGCTGCGACCACCAACAAGGAATGTGCATCCTGTTTTTTTGCAATTATTCAGTATCTCTAGCATCTTCTCATAGTTCCCATCATAGTATTTTGGCTGAAAACGCAGCAAAGTTCAGCTATCAACATAATCTGATCTTACTACCAGACAAACAACCAAAAACAAGTAAACACAAGCTGATACATTGCTCTGACGTGCCATTCTAAGACATCAAATATAAACTTTCCCAGCAAAAAGAGTCAAATATAAATATAAAAGTTTTCTTGTAGATCATGTTTGTTGTATGTTCTATTCCATTGTCATTAAAGTCAGGCATTCCTTTCCTGCTTGAGCAGCAAAAGCATGAGACCCAACCCCACAAAAAAAGGGGACCCAGCCCCTTTTGGAAGTGCTGATGTTCATCAAACTAATAAAAAATCAGTAATATCATTAACTACAAGAACTAAATGCGTGAAGTTCTTTTCAAACCTTTGAGGCAAGAAAAAAGAATTAATTAACTGAAGCATGCATACTACAGGAAACATGTTCCAGTAACACCATGGTTATACGATGCATGTTTGTTTACTGGCTTAGTTCAGCAAAGCCTCAGTGATCCACTGTCAAGCATTTCCAGAGCATCAGTGTTCCACTGTCAAGCATTTTAAGATCACTTACTAAGTAAACCTAGAAGCATAGTAACCAGAATATGGGCTGTTAATAATGGGACCTAATTTGTCAAACTGCATATCTGAATTGAATCTAAGAATTATAAAGCCAGGAAGTTTTGATAGAGTCACGGATTCATCTGTTTCGCAAGGTCTATATAGTTTTAGGCATCAGTTATCCTCGCCCTTTTAGGACAGTGATCAGTGGACATGGATTATATGCTAACATGCCGATAAATAAGATAGTGCTCCCTATGGGTATCGTAGAAATAAGTATTTTTCCTAAAATCCAGCACAAATTTTCTGGTCATGAACCATTCAGCAATGCCATAATGACGCGGCATTCCCCTAATCAAAACCATAAAAGCTTGCTACTTAAGACGCTGGGTGACTATTCGACATGCAATTAAAAATGTTATTTAAATGCAATATATTTTATTTGCAGTTTCAGAATATATTTTCCACCATATTTAATTTAAAAGAAAAATTATGACATACATTAATTAGCCTTGCTGCTGTATCTGCTCCAATTACAAAACAACTGCCCGGGAAGAGTTCAGCTTTCTTATAAAAAAAAGGCTGATTGGAGATGATTACTTTCTTTCCTGCAATCCAAAATGCACCTCATAATTGATTAAACAACAAGTAGCCAATAAAACTTCCTACAGAAGTTAATTAAAACCCATATTTTAATTATTAAATACAATCCAATATCAAAAGCAGAAGAAAAACAGAGTATTATGCTTCAAATAATGAAGGATGATTGTTGAATGAATTACAAAATCAAAGCAGCATGAAAAAATGCAGAAAGCATAAACTATGTACTAATTTCTAAAAATTAAACATTTTAGGAAATAATTAAAGAACTTATATTATAGATTCACTAATATGCTTTAACAACACTTTGAACTGCCTTTTAGTTTAGCAGTGTATTGCCCTAGATTGCACAGCGGTCACTTCCTATAAAGACTAAAAAGCTGAAATAACAATTGCAATATATCACCTCAAAACATATACAATTATGTACCACTTTTACCTCAACACTTCAGCTACTAATGCAAACAAACCTACTGTTACCTCCCCTACCTCACAATGCTTCCGCAAGAATGCAGTCATGTGAAAATAATGCACAATCACCCAGAATATGCAACCTCCAAAAAATATAATGCAGTAATCCATATATTGGAGCTGAAAAAAATAAAAATAAAAATGAGCCTCACCAACTTTTTCAAATTGCTTGACACGATCTTTGATTTGTGATACCGACAATGGAGGTTTGTCAGCATTCACAGCTGAGATTTCAAAGCATGGATATCCCTCACCGCAAATGCTGGGTAAAATGAGTCAACATTGAGAAGCAACTTGAGCAATCATCAATAACAAGAGTTTGGCAGAAAACTCATACCTTGTTGCCACTTCCAAGAGCTTGAGGTGACCCTCATGCAATGGATTAAAGGAACCAGAAAGTATTATCTTTCTCTCTTCATTTGATGCATGTGTCTCTGCAAAACAGCCATTTAACAATAAATAATGGACAAAAGTTAGCACAATTGGGGTTTATTGGGTTTATTCAATCCAAAGAACAAACCATACCACTTGAAAATGGATAGACCTTAAAGCAAATTTGCCCATTTATAAGTTGCTTTAATTCTTGATCTTCAGTGAATTGTTTTTTGCATTCATCAGATGCATCAGATTCAGTCAAATGAGAAAAAAATGATGCCTGCACTTTGCATGCATTTGCAATAGCCTGCAACCAAAAAGAGGATGACAAGAAAACTAAACAACTACACTTCCAAAATGATTAAGAGAAACAAAAAATTCAAGAAGCAAATTTATTTTGAACAATTAAGCATGATGAATTCCGAAAGACATTTAAGAGGGGGAGAATTAACAATGTAAACTTCACACAAATAATGTAAACAACTTCATATAAACAATGTAGCCATCATGTTCCAAGACTTCTAGCAACTTCATATAAACCATGTAAACAAAGGAGAGAAAAAATCATACAAAATAGTTTTTGCCATAAGTGTAACCAATACACGTGACAGTTACAAACCTTCAGTAAGAGTTGACTTGAAATTGTATCTTCTTGCTCCCGAGTTCGCAAACCCTAGATGAAACCAGGAACCTATCACTGTTTGCAACACAACTGGTTGCATTTAAAAAGAATAGAAGTGTCATTATTTTTACCTTTGATAATGTAACTGTAGACACACAAAGTTGGTCAAAAGTTCTAGTTGACAAATGAAACCTATCAATGACAATATAAAATAAGTAAGTCAAGACTCAAAAAGTCACTTGAAATGCAGAGCATTTAAAATGTTTCCCTGATTAATTCTTCACCAATTGCTATATGAATCTATAAGGAATATATCTTAACGGACATCCTTATAGGTAGACACACTACGACTTTTGAGACACCACTTTGCTTGACTCAACCAAACCACTGGCATAAAGCACAAAATTTACATAACAATTAACCATCATATTGTTTACCAGTTTTGCTTTTATGAAAAATATAATCTGTCATACTGAAATGTATAAAAATAAAAAATAAAAAAAAAAACAGAGAGAGAGAGAGAGAGAAAAGAAAACACATTCCTTGAAGCCTATTGTTCTCAATAATATAGATTTTTTCCCTCAATTCCATTAAGGAACACACTTGCAAAAGGTCGACAGTTTACCAAGTCTTTCTTCAAAATAATGCTGCAAGTATCTTTATTAAGTAAAGCCATCAAAAACCACAATGATTTCTCAAAAAAAAAGAAGAAGAAGAAGAAAAAGGGTTAAAAGCGTACTTCAAAAATCATACTTCGACTCAATTGCAAAGGGAACGTGTTGTTGGTGAAATAAAATAAAGAATACCTGTGGTCACCAAGTTTGGGCCGTGAGCTGGCTAGAGAACCTGTAAAACCCACACCAAGAACTGGGGAACCTATCCAACAAACAATAGAGGTTATGTAAAATTAAAGTAGTTCTAAAAGCATTTCCCACATTTGTGGAGAAGCTAGCCACTGCATCGTATATTGAAATACAATTGTCTAAATTTTCAAAACCTGGTTTAACGACCGGCAACAGCAAATCTGACTAGAAATAAATCGTACAGAATTTTGCAGAATGAACATGCATGCATATGCAAATATAGCACACAATTGACAGTTTTGAAACAAAGATTGCAGCATTGGTTCTTGTAACATATATTTCACCAATATGCTCCGAACGCAGTTGGCATCATTTTATTGCAGGCCGCTTCGAAAGACAAGTTAAAGCAAGCCTCAACACTTTTTGAAATTCTTTAGCAATAGAATATACAGATAATCAAATAGAAATGATATATTACAGTAAACCAAGAACCTGAATTATCCGATCATATAATTCATTTCAAAAACCGCACAGCCATTAATTAATGAACTATGTACCTGGACTAGAGAGCTTAAGCGCGCGATTATAAGCCAGCAAAGCCATTTCCTCTGCTGTTTGTTGGCTACAATATTGGGTAGGAATCTGAGAAACAAATTTTGGAAAATAAAAAAATCAAAGTCAAGATGGAGATAGTAATTTACTAATCGATGTAGAATATCAATAAAGAAAAACCTTTCCAAGCAATTGAATCATGGACATTCTGGAGTAAGGCACGAGAGCTTCAAGCACCGTATTTGAAGCTCCAGGCACTGCCATCAACCATCCTAGCGCCTAATCAGAAGATTTAATCAATCAATGACCTGAAGTTTAAAGATTAGGATTCCTGGATAGAGAGAGAAAGACCTGAGAGGCTCCGCCGCATAGATAGAGGACGGCTTGAGTAGGAGTGGAATGTATGGCTTCAACTAGTGGTCGATTCAAAGTGTCCGCCATTTCTCTTCTTCTCGATTGATCAGATTTTGGATTTTCCAATTATCATCCGTACTTCACAGTCTTAAACGATGTCGTTGCTTTATTGACCGACCTCTTTCTTTCTACTTTTTCTTCCATTCCGGCCCATTCAAATCAATTATAGAGTATTTCAATATATGAGAATTTATTTGGGGGGTTTTTACAAAACTATATAGGGAAAAAATAGGCCAAATATGCATTTTTGTCCCTTATGTTTGGCCAAAAGTGCAACTTTATATTTAATGTTCAAGTTGAGAGATTTGTGCCCCTTATATATTAAAAATGGAATAAAAATGTTTCTGTTGTCCAACCCTATCAAAGTTGACCGAACTTCCGTCAATCAACTTTTGATGTGTCAACTTTTGCAACATGTCAACATGTCATTGAACACGTGGCAGCGCGTGATGTGTACGTGGAAGGTAAATTTTTTTTTTTACTTTTTCTTCTTCTCCCTTTCTTGGTTAACGATTTCGTCTTCTACCTCTCTCTCTCATTCTTCATTGCCTTTCTTCTCTAGCAAAATTGATCTCTCAATCTCATCAATCAATCGCAAAAATTTAATCCCTAACCATAAATTACAAAAAAAAAAAATTCCAATTGTTGAGTCGCAAAGTGAGGAGAAGCATAAAACTATAAATCCCTAAATCGGAGAAACATAACTTAAAGGAATTGGTGTCGAGTAAAAAAATTGAAGCTCTATATAAGAGACATAGTATACAACACAATATAAATGCCGTCTGATAACTCTAGAGAGAGTCAAGACTCCTTCAAGTTAGTGATTTTGAATTTATGGATTGTGTGTGTGGTATAGGGGTTTAAATAATTATATACTTATTTGTTTATGAATAAAGGGGTTAAAGGTTCTTCCATTTAGACAAATAGATTCCACTTTCTGCCATGTCAATATTCAATATGTCTTTAAATATTGTAGCTTATAGTCCCAATTGCATGTGACTTTATTCTCTTTACAGTAGGTTGACACATGTGCCTATTGAATGTGGGTTCACTGAGTTGTCATTTTCGATGCTTTGCTCACTATTTTTTTACTCTAAATTGAATGTAGGGTGAGTTTGATAACCATTGTAAATTTATGGTTTAACTGGAACGGGAGATGGGAGTTTGGGGAACAACTGGGCTATGTATAGGCAAAAACAGAGTTATTGAAGAAGTTTGACCTTAATTTAATAAGCTACCAAGACATATGGGATGAATTCATTGAGAGGTTGGGCTTGAAGGATTTGAGATATCTGTTATGCATTGAACCAAGTAAGGAAATGTTTGATGGCCTTTTTTCTTTTGTAGGTGATGCTAGTGTGCATAGGATTTTATCTGCTCTAGATTATTTTACAAGGGATATAGTTTTTTTTTCTTATTACTAAATATGATTTGATTGAATTTCCAAATGAATTGTTAGTTAAATTTGGGATAAGTAGAGACAATGTGGATGGTAATGGGCCTTATAAGGATAAGGATGTTGGGGCTGGGGTTAGTAGGCCTACTATAGGTGGGGATGAAATTAGTAAAGGTAGGCCTGAGGTAGTTGGGGACAAGGGTGAGGTAGTTGGGGACACGCATTATGAAGGTAGGGTTGAATATAATGAACACAATAGTAAGAATACAGACAATAGCAATTCTATTTCTAATGTTGATGCAGTTGATGTTGATAGCTCCAGTAGTAGTGGGACTAAAGAAGATAGTGATGTAGAGGAGCAAGATAGTGACATAGAAGCAGAAATTGATTCAAATCTAGGGGATATTGTAAGTGAAAGAGAAGTAAGACTGGCGATTGCAAAGAAGAGGGTCAAATATGATCCAAGAGAGGGGAGAATATATTTTTGTAAAGGGATGACATTTAAGGATGCCAATGCCATGAGAGAGGCATTGAAAAATTATTCAGTAACAAGTGATAAAGATTACAAGGTAGTCAAGAGTAAGCCTGGTAGAGTAAGAGTTAAGTGCAAGAAAAAAGGCTGCCCTTTTTGTGTTTCATGCATCCAAAGAGAAGGGCAAATCGGGACTAAAAGTGAAGACATTATGTTTGCAACATAGGTGTTATAGAGTTTTTAAAAATACAAGGGTCACAGTAAAGTGGATAGCAAGTCAAATAAGGTAAACAATCCAGGAAAATCCAAAAAAAAAATAAGAAAGATGCAGGCAGAGTTGGAGAAGCAGTATAGGATACATGTCACACATGACAAATGCAAAAGAGCTAGAAAACTGATTTTTAACGAAGTTCAAGGGAATTACAAGGATGATTTCTCAACGCTGGAAGCGTATGCTAATGAATTAAGAACCACAAATCCTGAAAACATTGTTGGAGTTGAGTTATCAAGGGATGGGTTAGAAAAGGTGAAAATAGTTTTCAAGAGAATGTTCATATGTTTTGATGCGTGCAAGAAGGGGTGGAAGGCTGAATGTAGGCCCATCATAGGCCTTGATGGATGTTTTCTAAAAACAAATGTTAAAGGGATGTTACTAACTGCCATAGGTGTGGATGGAATGAACAAAATATTTCCTATTGCCATGGCTGTAGTTAGTAAAGAAAATAAGCATAACTGGACTTGGTTTTTACGAAGATTAGTTGGTGAGCTTGACTTAGGAGATGGAGCAGAGTTGACAATAATAAGTGACATGTAAAAGGTTAGAGTATTTCCATAATTGTCTAAATTATTTTTTATATGTTATTGCTCTTATAAATCCATATTGGTTTTTTCTTTGACTGTAGGGACTGATCCCAGCAGTATTAGATGTACTTCCACTTACCGAGCACAGATGGTGTGCAAGGCACATAGATACCAATTGGTGTAAGAAGTGGAGGGGTGAAGAATTTAGAAAAATATTTTGGATTTGTTCTTGGAGTATATACGAGGAGAAGTTTTTGGACAATTTGAAGAATATTAGAGATTTGTCTAAAAAGGCTGCCAAGGATGTAGTTAGTTATCCCCCCACAAGCATGGTGCAGGGCCTATTTCAGTAGTAGGTGCAAATCTTCCATAGTGGATAATAATATTTTAAAAACTTTTAATTCTTGGATCTTTGTTGTAACACCCTAAAATCTCAAGATTTAAAAATTGGATTAGAGAATAGAGCCTAATATTGTTAATGGGGTTAGAGAATTAATTTTTGTCTTTTGAACTAAATAAAATGTACAATAAATAGGTAATTAATTATATATATATATATATATATATATATATATATATATATATATATATATATATATATATATATATATATATATATATATATATATATATATATATATATATATATATATATATATATATATATATATATATATATATATATATATATAAAGGTGGGTGTGTGTTAGGTAAGAAAATAAAAAGTCAAATAGAGGGACCAAAAAGCATGGACTCTAGAAAGTTACAGTGGCTAAGGCCATAAGTAAAAGGAAAACAACAAGAAAAGAAAGAATTAGAAAAAAGAGAAAGGGAGAACAGCGAAAGGGAGAGGGAAGACCGAAAGGGGGAGATCGAAGAGAGCTAGCACCAGTCAACGGCCACCCCACCCCTGTTGGCGGTAACGCCGGCATCCATTTGTCAGCTGGCTACCTTTATTTCTCTCTTCTTGCTGAAGTCATTTTCCCCTCATTTCGGCAACCAGTGATGGCAAATGGCATCACGACCACCACCGAAGAGCTCCCAACGGCAAGGTGAACCCCTAGGTGTCTTCCACCTCTCCTCACTCGCTGAAAATAAAGAGATCGAAGAGGATGGCAGCTAGTGGTTTAAGGGCAATTACCGACCAAATAGGGAGGTGGTGGGGCACGTGAACACCACTAGGTGGTTGCTGATGACCCCAACTACCAGTAGATGGCTTCGATGTATTCAGGCAAAGCTCCAGTCACCGGTCCAACAAGCCTAGGGATGACATAACGTGGGAAATGCAAAAAAAATCGACATAAAAAGGGTTCGCGACTACCAAATTTATTTCTAAATTTTTCTATTGGAATGTTTACCTTTTTAGAATCAAGTAACTAGCTCTTGTGTGTTTACTGTGTGTAGTATAGTTGACAACCATAAAGTATTTTAATTGTTTCTTAAACATTGATTTGTGATAGTTGTGCATCCTGTTATATTTTGTTGGTTGCAAAAGCTAGTTATAGGATGTATTATTGATGTTTTTATTTAACTAGAAATGAAGTTATGAAGATGTGGATGTCTGAGACATATTAGGGAACTTGTAATGATTTTAACAAAATAGATTTGCATAGTTGAGTCCCTTAAATCTGTCAAAAGTGTAGTTTGGGTGTAAGCTTTATAGCTACAACATTAGGAAATTTGCTGCCGTAAATTAATTAAGTTGGCTAATTATAAAGAAGAAGTTCTGAAATTGTTTCAAGTTATCAAAGGAAATAAATTACGTTAATTTGGTTGTACTGATATAGGAGCTGAATTTTTCTGCTTAGTTAAGCAATTTAAAATGTATTTACGTGCCGACACTTACATTCTGTTGATTTTAGCTTTGTTGGTTATGGCTTAAGAACTTAGGTATTTAGTTAAATTTTGATTTCCAAAACCAATGAGATACATAATTTAACTCTTGGTTAAATTATGGTTAGTCTCATGTATAACTTGGGACTTTTCTTAATAAGAGTAAATAGGTCCATATTTAAATTTAGGAATCCAACCAAAATTTAGTTTGGGGTAAACATAAACAGATGTTATAATATAGGTTTTGACGGCAAATGGTTCGTCACAAATATGCATGTAAGAGTATATGTATGTGTGCACAATTTGAATTATTGATTGGTAAGAAATGTTGTGGACTTCCAATTAATAAATTTCCTTGTTGTTGAATTAGGTGCAGTAGACCAAAGATTTGAGTCCTTATATGTATAAATATTAATTAGTCAACTAAAAAGATGAATACATTTCGAACAAATTAAGGAATTAATTAGGTTAAAGAACTAAGAATACATTTATATAGATGGTTAGATTTAAGGAATACTTTGTATAATTTAGGTGGAGAACAAGAAAACGTTGATACATGTATTTGGTAGCCGATTAGATGTGTGCCTTAGTTTTAGGGTAACAGATTAGCTTAAATTTTATTAAACTAATAGACAAAAGTTATAAACTGATATTGGGTTGCTTAATTAGAAATGAAATTTGAAAATTTATTATATGTGCTTAGCGACTGGTTAAGCATGAGTCTGAGCTTTAAGGAACAAATAAGTTTAATTTAGATGATTCATCAGACTAATTAACTAGCTTATACTACTCACTTAGTTTGGGTTGAGAAGTTTAGCAAATTGGAAACGTTTTAATTATATGAATGTACTTCTCCTTGGCTTGTTATTCTTTTGTTATTTTATGTTATCTCTTTATGGAATGGTAATCATAATAAGATAATTTATTGCCATATAGTTGCTATAGAAATGAATATGCACAATCTATTTTAAATGATCTCTTGGCAATAACTGCATAAACTAGATTGGATTATATACTCGAAAGCCATAACGAGTGCATAAGTGTGACTATGAAGTTATTTGCATAACTTAAACAAGATTACTTTTCTGTAATTCATAATTAATAGTAAATTAAGTGGAAAAATGGCAATGTAGAACTACGTGGTTCTGATTCCTTTCATGGGATACGCAGGAAGCTTGGGAATTTGGCATCTCAAGTTCGAACCAAATAGTAATAAAGTGAGCATGAATTTATGACCTATAAATGCATGCTTGTTAAGGTAACATATTTATAAGTTATATTTTAAAGTTATAGCTACAGTTACCAGAAATTTTACTAATTGAAATAATTTATGTGCATATCTACTTATGCATATCATGTTAGTATGGATGAAAACCAATTTGTTCCAATTGCTTGTTTATTATATATTTTATAACTCGAGTTTTAAAGTGTGAGTAGGATTAAATTTCCCATTTGATGTGATTGTTACTAAATGTATGGCAAACGAGAAATGAATATGAATAATAAGGCTTTATTGCACATTGTAAATAGTGGAATTTCTGAATTGGACACAATTGATTGGCCATATGACAATAATGTTATTGGTGAGTTGGATGGATTCAAATGGTGTGTTGGGCGAAATTGAATGGTGTGGTGTGTTAGGGGGATTCGAATGATGTGATGGGTGGATTTGAATGGTGTGATGGTATATTCAAATAGATTATAAGTTGCTTGTTGATTGCAACATGCTTTATTAAAAATTGTACATTTATACCTATTAAATTATTTTTTATGATTCTGCATATGTATGTTTGAATTTTATGTGTATACTATATAGTTTATATATTTATGAATCATAGAACTAGAATAGCATTTGATATCCAGTTTATTTATCAGGTAAAAATAAAGGATATTACAA
The DNA here is from genome assembly GCA_037975025.1 of Excoecaria agallocha. Taxonomy (NCBI): domain Eukaryota; kingdom Viridiplantae; phylum Streptophyta; class Magnoliopsida; order Malpighiales; family Euphorbiaceae; genus Excoecaria; species Excoecaria agallocha. The sequence continues at coordinate 20,004,297 of CM075809.1, forward strand.
CGGGAAAATTTTGTTGGAGTTTGAATTGAAGATGGATGGTAGAATAAACGTAAAATGAAGTGTTTTGGATATTTTCTTTTCAGGGAATTTTCTGAAATTTCATGAGAATTTATGCCAAAATTTTTATAGAGTAAATGTTAAATGTTAAAAAGGATAAGATTTTTAAAATGGTAAAATTTTATAGTTGGTCCCTCTTAAAAGAACCCAAACCTAAGTGTGACATCCAGTATTCGAGTCTTACAACTAACCGGGTATAGGGTGTTACATTGGCTGCTAGGTTCAAACTAATTGTCAAAATGGTGGATGAAATTAGAGTTAAGCTAATGAACTTATTTGTTGAGAATGAAAAGAAATTAAGGACCTAGATTAATTATTATAGCCCCCAACGTATGGAGATGTTTGAGGATTAGGCAGATATTGCATCTAGTTATAGGGTTAAGTGGAATGGAAAAGCTACTTATGAAGTTAGTGAGGGAGATGATAGGCACAGTGTAGACATGGACAAGTAAATATGCACTTGCAGGACATGGGACTTAATTGGTATTCCCTGCCCACATGCAACTGTAGCATTTTTATCACAAGGGTGAAGATCCAATGCAACAAATTTCCCTTTACTATCATAAGGAAAAATACTTGGCAGCTTATACAAATAAGATGTAGCCAGTAAGGGGTAGGAAATTCTGGAATGTAGACAAATTCAAAAGTATATAACCTCTACTAATTCCAAATATGCCTATCAGACCGAAGAAGTCAAGAAAAGAGGACAAAATAGAGGGGGAAAAGGGACAAGCAAGCAATGAAGCACCAACACAAAAATCACAAGTATGAAGTGGACCAGTCATCGAAAGGCTCTCTAAAAAAGGGAAAAATTAGAATTGCGGCAGATGTGGACAAGAAGGCCACAACAAAAGAAAGTAAACTCGGGTAAAATCACTAACTTTATAATACATTTACCATGCTACTAATATATATTTTTTACAATGATTTGTTTTTTTCTTCTTTTGTACTAGGATCCTGGTTCCCTTAACTTGCAAGATGAAGATAAAGGCAACAACCTTTAATTAAATGAAGGCTGCAATGCTGATGTGCGTAACAACTCTGCCAATGACCCAATCAACTTGCAAGAGACAAGAACTCAACTACATAAAGACGGCAATGTTTAATTAAATGAAGGAACAAATATGACAGAAGAAGCATGTGGTTCCAAAATGACTAATGCAATCTTAAGACATAGAATGAACAAATTATGTCAAAGCTCAAGTCAGCCAAGGGAAGAAAGGGGACAAAGGATATTTTATTATGAAAATGGCAGAATCGTGTACAATGTGAGTACTTGCTGTTTGCAATTTATTGGAATCAATATTCATTTATTTTAGCCTATTAGTTTCTATAATGTAGCCTAGACATGCATCAACATATATTATTGTTTCATATGGAGATAATAATCAAAGTAGCGAAGATGCAGATCCGACACCCGTCATGCCTGACCATAAAGCTGATTCGAAGAAAAAATTTCCAATCCCAATTGAAAAAGATGTCATGACAAGTGCAAGAAAGACTAATCATGTCCCTATCAGTTCAATAACAATAAATTTTAAAGGAAATGGATATGAAGTTTCCATGCCATCAACATTACCATTTCAGCCACCTAGGAAAAAAAGACTATTGCTAACTGACTTGGAGAGGTAGAAAAGTAGGAGGCAATTTAAAAAAATTGAAATTAGTTATAGGTTACATATATTTTAACTGATTTTGCAAAGGTGGTTATATTAAAAATTATACTTCCATGAACAATATTTTGTAATTTAGGAGTATTTCTTTTGTTAACATTGTGTAACTTAAATTTTTTTGTTAATGACCAGCTACATTTCATTAACTTTATAATTTGGTTGTTGTTATTTTATAACTTTAATTCTATTCCATCATATTTATCATATTAAACATTATATATCACAGGATTACAAGTAGAATTAACTTCACATTGAACGTTTGCAAAAAGTTACAAGAATGTAACTAATTGGACATTACAAAATTCTGCAACATATGCATTAACTTCAATACAAATGACATAGCCCTTTGTCCTATTAAACTATGTATTGCCCTTGCTGATTGCCCAACAAACCTAGGCAACAAACACAACGCACACAGCCTTCAACAACCATAAATGACATAGCCCTTCATCATTTTTTTTCTGAATTCACAGCCACCTTCGTACCATACTTCCTCTCTATCTCAGAAAAAATCTTCATTCTCGTCAAAATTTGAAGACAATTGTTGGCCTTCTATCCTTCTATTCAACCTCAATATCTCTTGTTGTAGCTGTAAATTCTCCCTGTGCATTTCATACAACAACATCCACAACCTTTTCTTCATTGCAGCCAAAGAATCGAACCAAGCCAAAAAATTGCATTCATTTCCCTAATAGCATTAACAATACAAAGTAAGGGAAAATAAATCAACTTTAGCTTATGACAAAGAAGGAGAATATGAAAAAAAAACACAAAAAAAACAGTGTTCTTCAGTATAGGGGCAGTTGTAGTATCTTCTCCTTGGGTTGCTTATGCTCCATGACTCAAGATTATAGCTCTCTTCCCACATAAACATCTAACTTTCAGCCCTTCATTTCTGAAATTTTTGCTTTTCCATTGTCCTGAGTGGATTGAAGAACTAATAGAGCTTGAATAATCTAGCGCCATCTTCTTTTGCTCTTTTTGGTCTATTAGGATTTTGTATTATTAGGGATTTGTACACAAACAGATATGAGAGATCTATCTTTTGGGTGGAATGGAGTTAAATGGATCTTGTTGGAGAAGGAAGGCAATGAAAAAGCTGGCTGAGAGGTAGAAGATGGAATCATTAACCAAGAGAGGGAGAAGAAGGAAAAGTAAAAAAAAAATTACCTTCCTGCCACATGTTCAATGACACGTTGACATGTGACAAAAGTTGACACATCAGATGTCGATTGACGGAAGTTCGGTCAACTTTGATAGGGTTAGATGGCATGGGCATTTTTTTCCCATTTTCAATACATGAGGGGCGCAAATCTCCCAACTTGAAAATTAGGGGTAAAGTTGTATTTTTGGTCAAACATGAGGGGCAAAAATACACCTTTGGCCAAAAAAATAAAAATAACGAAAAATACAACACTTGCATAATTTTTTCACTAATACATTTTTAAAATTTTTAATATAAAAAATACAACTTATATTTTCAGAAAATACAACTTTTTTACTTTTCTTATTAAATTTTCTATTCTCACTTTCACAATTCCCTAATTTCTCACTTCCCTAATGTTTCACTCTCCTCTCTTCTATAACTGCCACTTTTAGCCTCTCGGATTATCGATGACTCTTCATCTCCATTGATTTCGAGACCAAATATCACTTTTCATCGTTACTCTTCTACTTTAAAGTCCTCTGTGAAATTTTTAAGACCACCGGCATTATTCTTCTCATTCAAAATCTTCTGTGAATATATATCTCAGGTATGCTTTCAATTTTTCTTTGCCATTTGATTTTTTTCACTTAGTTCTGCTTGATTCTCGCTTGCTCAAAAACAAAACCAATCATTGTATGTATTTTTTTTATTTAATCGATTTTCAATGGTTGTCAAATTAAAAAATCAATTCCAATTTCTGCTAGATTTGTAAAAGTTAGTTAGTTTACTATTTAACTGGTTTAGTTAAGTTTACCATAGGTAGTTAGTAAGTTGTTTTGGTTTGGTTAACTTCTTTTAATCTTTGTATAAATAGACTAAAACCATATGTTTTTCGTGTGTGTGTAAAGTAAAATTCATTTTCTTCATTTTTCATCATCATCTTCTTCTTTATCGATTCTTACTTTAATTCAACATGGTATCAGAGCAAGATCACGATCTTCCTTGATGTTCTTGCAATTTTTCTGAAGTTTTCAGATCTTAACACAGGGAGCTTCGATTGAGTGTTCTAATGAAGTTTTCTTACTCTGTTTCATCTCTGTTTTCAGAGTGATTTCTTGAAACTAGGTTGTTTCTAGTTTTTTTACTTAAGTTTCTTGTTTTCAATGATGATTACTCAGATCCAATCTACTGGTCTTGATAATCTTGGATCTTCTTTGGTCTCGATACCTCTTACTGGGATAAATTACAGAACTTGGTGCAAATCCATAAAGTTGGCTTTAGCTGCGAAGTGAAGATTAAGGTTTGTTTCTAGAAAAACTCCTCAACCTTCTGAAAAATCAGACGATTTTGAGGATTGGTGTGGAAATAATGCGCTTGTCATTTCTTGGATCCTTAATTCTTTACCGAAATATTTGTATGATCATTTCATTTATGTTACTACTGCGAATGAGCTTTGGGATAAGTTGGAGAGAAGATTTGGTGAATCTAATGGACCAATGCGGTACCAGATTAAAAGAGAGTTTAATGCTACTACTCAAAGAAATAGTTCGATTTCTGCTTATTTTACTAAGCTCAGCAGACCGTGGGAGGAATTGTATTACATTGTACCTTTTTCCCAATGTACTTGTGGCTGTAAGTGTGGTGTATTTAAGGAGTTGAATGATCTTCATGAATCTGATATGATACTTCAGTTCTTGTTAGGATTAAATAAAAGCTACAATAATGTTGCAAATCAGATTCTATTACTTGATCCATTGCCTAATATTGATAAGGTGTATTCAATGATTTCCAATGTCAAAAAACAATTGCAGATTAGTATATCTGTTAATGAAAATATAAAAAATGGTGCTTTCTTTGATGGATCAAACAAGAATTTAGGAAGTTCCAAGATGTCATCATCCAAGAAGAAAGAAAATGCTAAAAAGGGAGACCGGTATTATATTTATTGTAAAACATAAGGGCACACCAAGGAAACTTGTTTCAAGATTATCGATTTTCCTGATTGGTATCAAGAAATGAAACAGAAAAACAAGAAGATAGGGCCTAAGACAACTAGTCATAGAATTAACATGGCTAATACTCCTCTTGATGGTGATGATAGTGATGATTCAGATCAGCAATCTATGAAGAATTTTATACAGCAACAGATTTCGAAAATGCTTAAAGGCAAGCAGGATGTTCAAACTGAGTGCATCAATTTTGCACAGGATTTTGCAGGTACATTTTCCTCTGTATCTCATGCTAAGATTGATAAAAATGATCGTTGGATTATTGACATGGGTGCTAGTAGTCACATTAGTAATACAAAACATCTGTTTAACAGTCTTAATTCTTTAAATGTGCCTAATTCTGTTCATTTACCAGATGGAACTACCAAAATTGTTTCTTCCATTAGTGATACTTCTCTTCCTAACAATCTTCTTCTCAATAATACTTTCTTTATTCCTTCTTTTAAGCATAATTTGTTGTCTGTGAGTAAGCTCACTAAATTTAATTATGTGATTTTCACTTTTCTTCCTTCCTACTGTGTCTTACAAGACCAGAGAACTAAATTCATTATTGGCATTGGCAAAATCAAAGGCAATCTTTATGTTCTTGAGCATGATTCGTTCTCTCCAAATGTCATTCATGATTTGTTTCCTGTAATTCAGTCTAACATTGTACTTCCCAATAGTTCTTCTTTTACCTCTCATCTCCATAATTCCGTAAATACAGTTGTTCATAAGTCCTGGTCAATTTGGCACAAACGACTTGGACATCCTTCAATTCATGTATTGAAACACTTGCATTCCTTGAATAAAATGTTTGATTTCCAGCATTCTAATGTTGTTTGTGATATTTGTGCTAAATCTAAACAAACTAGAGTTCTGTTTCCTATTGTCTCTAGACATACTTCCAGCTTCTTTGAACTGGTACATCTTGATGTATGAGGGCCCTATCAAGTTGAGTCTTTAACGGGAGGAAAGTATTTTCTAACTTTAGTTGAAGATTTCAGCAGGAGCACTTGGATTTTTCTTATACAATCCAAGTCTCAAGTACCTAAACTGCTGGATACTTTTATTCGGATGGTTTTCACTCGATTTGGCATTAAGTTAAAGATAATCAGAATTGATAATGAGGGAGAGTTTATGGGACAATTATGTCAAGATTTTCTCATTGCTTATGAAATATTGCATCAAAGATCTTGTGTGTATTCTCCACAATAGAATGGGATAGTAGAGAGGAAACACAGACACATTCTTCAAGTTGCCAAGTCTTTGTTGTTTCAAGCTTCAATGCCTAATGTGTTTTAGGGTGAAGCCATATTACATGCCACTTATTTTATCAATAGAACCCCTACTCATGTTCTTGACTGGAAAAATCCTTATGAACTATTGTTTGGTTCTTTACTTGATTATAACAGTATTAAAGTGTTTAAGTGTCTTTGTTATGCAACTAATGTTACTCCACATCCAGACAAATTTGCTGCTCGAGCATGTAGGTCTGTTTTCCTAGGCTATGTTCCCGGCAAAAAGGGTTTCAAAGTGTATGATCTTGATGCTCATACTGTCATGGTGTCCAAAGATGTTGTGTTTCATGAGGATTGTTTTCCTTACTCCAGTATTTCTTCCTTACCTGAATCGACTGATTTGCCTATACCAAATGTTACCTTACTCCCCGATTTTACCACAACACAGGAGACTCCTGTTCTTCCACCCTTTTCACCTTCTTCCACGATTGGTGTCATGGATAATAATTCAGGGGATGTTGTTGTTGCCCCTCACACGGTTGATCATAGAAGGAGTTCCAGACCTACAAGATGGCCTAATTGGTTGCAGGATTATGTAGTTAACAATGTTCTCCCTGTGTCATCCCCATATGTTCCTTTTACTTATCCGTTTAAAAAATAATCTTTTTTGTCTCCCATTACAAATCATTTTTTAGCCAACATCACCATGCATCAGGAACCTTCTTCATACAATGCTGCCAAAGATAATCCTAACTGGATTAAAGCCATGGAAGATGAGATTAAAGCTTTAGAAAAGAATAATACTTGGGAGTTGACTTCTCTCCCATATGATAAGAAACCTATTGGTTGTAAGTGGGTTTTTAAACTCAAGCTTAAGGCTGATGGCAGTATTGACAGATATAAAGCACGATTAGTTGCAAAAGGATACACTCAGGTTACTAGTGAAGATTACACCGATAGTTTTTCTCCAGTAGCTAAAGTTGTTACTGTCTAAATTTTCTTCATAATTGCTGCAGCACGGGGATGGTTTATACAGCAGATGGATGTCAATAATGCCTTCCTTCATGGGCATTTAAATGAGGAAATTTACATGGATCCACCACCAGGTTATTCAAAAGATGTAACTGGTATGGTGTGCAAGCTCAATCGAAGTCTTTATAGGTTGAAGCAGGCTTCAAGGCGGTGAAATTATGAGTTAACCATTTTTTTACTTCTTATGGTTTTATTCAGAGTCCTCATGATCATTGTTTGTTCACACTTCGTCAGGGTGATATCTTTTTAATGCTGCTAGTTTATGTAGATGATTTGCTTATAAGTGGAACTTCTTCTATTGCGATTGCTCAGCTTAAGACTGCTCTAGATGTCAAATTTACTATTAAAGATCTGGGTGATGCTCATTATTTTCTTGGCTTAGAACTCATTCGAGACGATCGTGGGTTATTTGTTAATCAAAGGAAGTATGTATTGGATTTACTCACCGATACCGGTCTCCTTGGGTCAAAGCCAAAGCTTACACATGTTCCCTCTCATGTCAAGCTGTCAGCTGATTGTGGAACCTTACTTGCTAATCCTCATGCATATAGGCAAATCATTGAAAGGTTGCTTTATCTAAGTTTCACCAAGCCTGATATTACGTACTCTGTTCAGCAATTAAGTCAGTTTGTTCATCAACCTAAAGATTCTCATCTCAAGTGTGCTCACCATCTCCTTAAATACTTGGAGCATTCTCCTTCTTTTGGTTTGTTTTTTTCCTTCAGATAATTCTTTGTACTTGACTGCATTTTGTGATGCTAATTGGGTTTCCTGTGTTGATACTCGAAGATCATTGACTGGTTTTATTGTTTTCCTTGGTTCTTGTCCCATTTCCTGGAAATCCAAGAAGCAAACTACTGTGTCTCGTTCATCAGTTGAGGTTGAGTATCGTGTTATGGCCTCCACTGTCTGTGAATTACAATGGATTTCTTATCTCCTTATTGATTTGCAGATTCCTCTTCAACTTCCAATTTCTTTAATTTGTGGTGTGATAGTAAAGCAGCTTTACATATTGCTTCCAACCCTGTATTCCATGAGAGGACGAAGCATTTAGACATTGACTGTCATGTTGTTCGAGATCAATTTAAGGCTGGATTCATTAATCCCTAGCATGTTTCTTCCAGTCATCAAGTTGCAGATATTTTTACTAAGTCATTGTCTTTACCTGTTTTTCCCCATCTTTCATCCAAGTTAGCTCTTGTTGATTATAACCAAGATCTAACTTGAGGAGGGCATGTAGAAGTTAGTTAGTTTGCTATTTAACTATTTTAGTTAAGTTAACCATAGGTAGTTAGTTAGTTGTTTTGGTTTGGTTAACTTCTTTTAATCTTTGTATAAATAGACTAAAACCACATGTTTTTCGTGTGTGTAAAGTAAAATTCATTTTCTTCATTTTTCATCATCTTCTTCTTCTTTATCGATTCCTGCTTTAATTCAACAAGATTTAGGTTCTAGATTCCTATAGCGAAAATGGAATTAGATTCTGGATTTTCGGATCCTGATTCATTTATTTTAGATGTAGATTTTTTTTGTTTGACTGATTATTTTAGATTTATTTTCTGTGCTACAGGCTGGATTGAGGATATTAACCTTTTTTTACTGTTATATTCTACTGCGTCGATTAAATCGAATGTTTGAATAAGTTCGTGCTTTGTCTAGTTTCTAAATGTGTTGTGCTTGGTAGTATTTTCTTTTTTCTGCAGTTGAATATAAAAGCTGAAGAAGGACGAAAAGAATTGAGGCCAATTGTGTTTTATGGTTTCGGTATTTTGAGCCATTTGCCCGTACTACTGTTGCAGCTAGTCTACACTGGAAGATGAGGGTTGTATTTGCTATGTTAACTGAGATTCATTTTTGTTCTTATGCCATTTCACTCTCTTATTCTTAAGCCAATTTGAGGTAGTTTCTGATATATAGATATATGTTGAGGAAAAGCTGAGATTATCATTAGACAGTTCGTGATCTTTTGTTCTTGTTCTTAAAATCAAACAACTAAACAAAACTGATATGCATGTAGAGCGATGAAGCATTGTTTTTCTTAAAGCAAATTAATGTAAGCAGAAATGAAAGAATTTCATCTTTTTGCTATCTTGATTGTAAAATTGTTTCAACTAAAATTTTTTCATTTCTTCAATTCCAGTTTCTTTTAGTATGATAAGAACCAGTGATTAAAAATAAAGATGCTCTGCACATTTTAGGAAGCTTTTTATTTTTTATTTTTTTGAACAAAAAAAATAAACTTGAACCATATGTAATATAATCATGTTAGTAATGGAAGAAGACCACGATGTTGTATACATAGAAGTGTATAATTAGTAAGTGATGATGCATGAATTCCATTTATATACATTTATCATTATACATTTACAGTAGCGTGAAATGTTGTTTCTTTATTGCACAATTTGTCATCAGTTCATTGAAGACTCTTCATTTAATTTAATTTATTTTTTTTTTTATGTCTTGCTACTATCTAAACAGCTAATAATGCATATGAAAATAGGGGATTGCTAGCCAATAATACCTTCACTCTTCATGTTTTTTAATAAGTTTTTATATCCAATTTGTGCTTATTGAGCATACTAAGACCAGGTGAGGATTAGTTTAATTAGAATTGGGACATAATAAAAGCCTCTAAACATTCTTCATATTGCCAATGGTAGAAGGCAATGAGCCTTGAAGATTGTCTGTTTCTCACTTTGGTAAATTTTTTGTTAGAAAAAAAAAAAGGTTTTGCAGGGCCATCAATTTTGACTTGTTATTCTATACATAGATAATCTAAAAACTTGAATTAATTTGAGTGTTAGTTCCATCTGTGGTGAGCCAATACATAGTGTATACCTATTGTATACACCGTATGTATTGGTGTATACACCGTATGTACCTGCTATATACAATGTGTGTACTTGATGTATACACAGTGTGTACTTGTTATAGACACCGTATGTACTTGGTGTACATAATGTGTACACTTCCTATTTATTTTAATTGTTTTTATATACTATTTGAACTATTATTATTGCTCTAAAAATTATATTTTTATTCAGGTTGTGGTTTTATGAGTGCCGTGGAAATGTCACTAAATATTTAGAGATAAATGCAAAAGACAAGTCATTTAACACTTTGCTAGCTTCTAGGCATTCTTACACAGTGTGTACTTGGTGCATACAGTGTGTGTACTTAGTGTATACACTGTATGTACGTGGTGTATACATTATGTGTACTTCCTATTTATTGTAATTGTTTTTGTATACTATTTGGTCCATTATTATTATTCTAAAAATTATATTTTTTCTTTAGGTTAGAGAGTTTGTTGTGAAAAAAGATGATTTTCACATTGTGCGATTTAACTTCTGCTTGAATTGTTCTGCTCTCTCTCATAAAGAATAGGTATACTTGTTGTGGCTTATGAACATTCAATGTATAATATCAATTCTTAATTGCATTTTTACCAGTAACTTGATCGATAGAATACATCAAATCGAGATATAAAAAGCATTTTCTGTTGACAAAGAATGACCAAGAACTAAGATCAAAATAATAATTGTATCATCAAAACTAGAAAAGTCTACTCAAATTAATCAATTTCTCTAGAGAGCGTTGAAACGAAAATATATAAAAAAAAAATGATCAGATTATTAATTAGACATTTATTTTAATATACTTTCAGTTCAAACATGGAAAACAATACTTGAATTAAGATAATAATATTATTGTTCAAGTTTAGAACCCAAAAAATGCTATTTACAAACAAGAGAGAGAGAGACTTGAATCTTGCTTGATGAAGGTATCCCAAATGCTTGGTTTCTTGCCATCTGTGTATGTTGCACCTTCAATCTAAACCCAGAAAATAATAAAGAAAGCAAATTAATGTATAAAACGAACAATCTGGAAACTATAAATTGATAATATGACTAGCTGGTAAGCACTTTGCTGCTCCAAATATAAAATTCTTAGGAAAATTACTCCTTCTAAGAGCAATAGAGTTTTGCTCGTCAGATTTATATCCCTCAGTACCAATCCATAACTCTGTGGTTGTCACCAGAAAATAGATGAAAAATGACTCATCTTTCATAATTTTGTCTGACTTTCTTTAATAACCTACCTTCCTGTAATTGCTAAAGAGAACGTAGAAGTTGGGTTCAACAACTCAATAACACTATTGTGTGTGTGTGTGTGTATATATATATATAACCAACAACATATTGAAGTCAAGAATTTAAAGAATTCAAAGAACAATTACTCCTACATTAGATTCTCTACTAACAAACGTACTGAGTTATACATTCTATGCCAAATTGTTCTCTAAATGTGCAAGCATTATATATAAACCCGCATATCATATCATAATCCGTTTAATTATGTCAAACTAATTAATTTAAGATTCAATAAAATATAAAAAAGAAAAAAAAAAAGTTAAAGAGGCTAAATTAAAAGAAGCGTTAAAAACTTAAAATCGAATAAGCCAAGGGTGATTGTTTCATTAGCATTAATATATAAATGTGCAATACATGTGATATTGGTCAATTCGGAGCAACAAAGTGGTGAGTATTCGGATACTCCTAGAAACTGTTTGAGTGCCAAATACCCGAAAGAAGTGGTGAAAGAAAAAAAAACTGCAGTTTAAAGAAAGCATCTCTAGGCATGGAAGAAGAAGAACAACAAAGAGTTTAAAATAGTTGGTAATAAAGTTTCTTGAAAAAATGGAAATCGAAAGCATGCATTTCTTTGGATATCAACTTCGAGGGGTTTCCGATTCTGAATATCAGAATCCTAAGCATACATGAATTTAAGATATGTAACTATCTTTTACTATTCTCAACACCCTTTTACTCTTTTAATTAGTTTACATGAATTTAAGATATGATACTAACAAACGTACTGAGTTATACATTCTATGCAAATATCAAAAGGCACTGCCAGAGCATAATCAAGCCAAAAAAGTAAAATGTTCTGCCAAGAAAATGTAATTTCTTCATTTATTTTCTCGCAAAGATGCCATGCATATCGCTGCCACAATGGCTATAGCATATTCAAAATATTAAAAATGCTTTTATTTATTTATATTTTGCAAATTTAAAAGTAAAATGTCCTCATATATGCCATTAAAATATAGTCATTTACCTTTTTTCTTAAATACATCAGACTGGATATATCTCAAGGATAAATCATCACTTCTATTTAGCATTAGGGATACTAACTAAGACTTTAATTTTGGCATTTTTGCACTTTTATTAGGAGTAGTGATCCGCTGCCCTGTGCGCAATGTGCATGCTTGCGCATCTTCCGATCAAATATAAATAGTAGCCACGCTGATCAAATGGTACGCATATACTCACAAACGCACTCTTTTTTAATGTATTATTTTTTCCAATATTAAGTTAAAACACTAAATTAAGTTCCAAGAGTTTCCTCTGGTTCTAACAGGGGTTTGGTTTGAGATTAGGTCATAAGAATGATGCAGTGTGATTTCTTGAATTGGCCGCACAGTTAAAATGAAGATTTTCTGTTAAATCTGCTTATAACCTCTTAGCTGTATTTAGTTGGAATTCTTAGGATTAGTCGTGGTTGCAAGCCTGGACTTTTGAGGGTCCTCAACGCATCCGTATGATGCTCTGGTTGGCTGTGAAAGGTCGCCTTCTCACCAATTGCATAACCTGGGTTACTGCTCAATCACGATTGCTGAGCTATGGGAAAATGTTGATGGTTTGCAAGTTGGCTTGGTACTTGGGTATTATAGGACCTTTGTATATATTATATATTTCCATTGTCATCAAATTTTAAGTTAAAAAAGAGAAAAGCTTAACGAGAATTTAAAGCCTTGAATTGCACCCCACAAAATAACAAAAATAAATGAATAAAAGACCAGCACTTTAGAAACCCCTCAGTAATCTCTCCAACCATTCAAGGGAACAACCTTCATCACTTAACTATAAACTTTGTAATCAAATCTCTAACCTTAAATTTGTAAGATAAATGTCACCTAATTTTAATTAAAAAAAATCTTTTTAACCTGCTAATTGATGTAGATTTACAAATTAACACTCTAACCCCTTTTGTTTTCTAAAATTTTCACCAAAACTTTTATACCAATTAAAACGAGTCGGATATATACTAGAAATTTTAAGTCAACTAAATCAAATCATAAAATTATTTATATATTTTTGAATAGCCGTATAATTTAACCTAAGTGAGATAAAAATTTCAGTATAAAACAAACTCATCTTTGATTGTTGCGAATGCCTTTCAGCACTTAGTTTTGGATGCATCAAAATTATTATTAGATTTTTAGATCAATCGTTAATAAAAAAAATAACTTTTGATGCTTAGTAATTATCAGTTTTTTAATTGTTTCCACTTATAGAGTAGATAAAAATCTAACAATAAAATTGTTAAATATTATTATTGATCGTATTAGTTTTCTAAACATTTTGAAAAATTTAACGGTTTAGTTGAAAATTTTTCAAATAATTTAGAAGAATTGGGTTTAAAATAGAATTGATTTAAAATTTATTTTCTTAAAAAGAGAGAGTTGCTAAATTTTGTTACAAGTTATCGATACTGCAACGAATACGAGAAATTAAAAACCAAAAATATTTGATTAGCTCCATAATTTAGATTAGTATAAAGCATGCTTATTTTGATTGGTATCAGTTTTAGTAAAAATTTTGGAAAACAAAAATGGTCAGAGTATTAACACGCAATAGCATGTTAAAATGATTTTTTTTTAACTAAAATTATGTGATTTTTATGTTAGCAATTGAAGATTAAATATATTATTATTATAAAAGTTATAGTTACCAAATTTAGAGCATCTTGCATACTCCAAATTCCAAAATTGGTGTTAGAAAAAGAAAATATTATATATATCAAACTACAGGAGAGCCATAAATGATACTATACAGTATAAACTAAAAAAGGATGCCTTTCTTCATATCATCTTCTACTCGCATCATTTCTTTTCCCTCGCACAGATAGATTAATTTAATTTATTAATATGCTTCTGGTTTTTCCCTTTTGAATGAATGCATTTTATCACTTCTATTTCATACCCCATGTTGGTGGCCCACCAGGAATCAAATTCTTAAGGAAAATTGATTTGAGGCCTTCGCTTGTACCAAGATCTCAAATTGCCTACATGTATGATTTAATCTCATTTTAATCCTCATAGACGAGGTTTTTGGGTGGAAGAAAATGGAAAAATATTTCCTTTCTTACTTGATCGGTCACTCTCTCTAAATTGGACAACATAAAACTTCCACCATGCAATTAAAATGGGGAAAAGGGGCAAAATTGCCATCCAAGTTTGTCAAGTAGTTCAAATATGCCATCCAAATATTTTTTTCTCATAAAAATGCCATTGTTATTATACAATTGGTTTAATTTTTCCATTTTAATCCACATCAGCAAAAAAAAATGAGCTGCCAATACCTTAATAGACAGATCAGCAATAAATCAACATCTAGCATTGAACCAAATCTAATTAAACCAATCCCAATTAAAATCACAAATCATGTTAAACCAACCAAACCCACCCTAATCTACTGCTTATCCCTTCTCTCTCTAACCCATTCTCACTTTCGTCGGTCTTCCACTCTCTCACTAACGACTCAATTCCGATATCTGTTTAGCTAAAATTTCGATCTCTTCTCATATTTTATTTCTTTATTGTTCCCATATCCATTTAAATTCGAGTATTGCGGGGTGCTTGGTGGTTGGAGCTTGGAGATTTGATCTCACAATGCAAGAAACAATTCGAATTGTTTCCATTTGTGGCGGAGTCGGTGAGTAACCGCGATGGCATTGAACAACGGTATCAGATGTGCTTCTAAGCTTTTTCTACTTCCCAGTCGATTTTGTCTTTTTTTTCTGAAGCTGTTCTTTTATTTATTTATTTATTTTGTTGAGCATTCATTCAATGAGTAGAAGAGAAGAAATTAATCCAATTTGAACGGTGATGAAGAGAAAAAAAATCATATATCTCACTCAATTGTTTTTCTTCTTCTAATTGCTTGATTTTCTTCCTTTTTAATTTCTATAATGGCTTGTTTTCTGTTTTTTCTCAGTTGTTTAGATTGATTACAATTTG
The DNA here is from genome assembly GCA_037975025.1 of Excoecaria agallocha. Taxonomy (NCBI): domain Eukaryota; kingdom Viridiplantae; phylum Streptophyta; class Magnoliopsida; order Malpighiales; family Euphorbiaceae; genus Excoecaria; species Excoecaria agallocha. The sequence continues at coordinate 20,019,521 of CM075809.1, forward strand.
CCCATTTAATTTTTTTTTTGTCATTTGTTTGTAGCTTCTTTTTTTCTTTTGCATTTTATAGAAAAGTTAGCCTACTTATACCATAGATCCATTGTTTTATTGATTTTTGATGTTTGTTTGTTGGTCAATTAAAATCGGTAGAATGGAACAATTATTTGTATTTATTTGTTTATTTAAATAAGCGGTATTTTTCTCTTACTGGGCTATTTTTCCCGAGCTTGCTTGGATGGAAAAGTGGATTGAAGGGATAGACCTTCTTCTTTTAATTTTGGGCTTTTATTCTTTTATTGAGGACGAGAAATCATCTCAAAGCAGAATTTCTACAATCACAAGGTCTTTATCCACTATCTTCTATATCTCCTTTGCTGTCTTCAGTAAGAGATAACCATTACCAATCTCTGGTTGCATAGAATGAATGAACCAACACATGACCAAGGAATTTTTTGAGTCCCACTTTGCATATGCTGGATTATAAAGTGGTCCCAACAGCAACAAGTGTTGATTTACCTTGAATTCCTATAAGTAGAAATCTTGAGTCTCTTGTGAGATTATCTGCCACCTCGTTCCCTTAGCATCAAGTCACTCCTCAAATATCTTTCTAATCCGTCTGAAGCACCATCCAGAAGGGTGCGAGCTAAATATAATTGAAGGCATAAATTCAGATTATTAATTGTTCAACATCTCATAAACATAATGCATTGCTGCATTTGCCTTAGCATGCTTCCAAGAACACAAAACTTATCTACAAGAACACGACCGAAAGAATATAGCCCTATGATATACCACAATTATTATGTTCTAACTGATAGAATATAGCGTTTGATAGAACACAATTGTGATTTTATAACTGGTCAGCTGTTCTGTTCCTAACCCTTCTAGTTTGATTCAGTAGTTCAACAGTTTTTCTATTCCAACGGTTCTAGTCAGCTGTTCTGTTCTAACCATTCTAGTCTAATTGAGTAGTTCAGTCAAACTATAACAGTCGTATTCTATTAGATAGCTATATCAATCAACAACTTAAAACTTGTCAAAATGAAAGTTTGAAGAATACAGATAGTATACTCACAGGTTATTGCATAATGTAATTGTAACCCTTCTGGTTTGATTGAGTAGTTCAGTTGGACTATAACATTTATGCAGTTGTTCCATTCTAACGATTCTAGTCGGCTGTTCTGTTCTAACCATTCTAGTCTAATTGAGCAGTTCAGTCAAACTATAACAGACGTATCCTATTAGATAGCTATATTCAATCAATAACTTAAAACTTGTCAAAATGAGAGTTTGTGAAAGTTTGAAGAATACAAATAGTACACTCACAGGTTATTGCATAATGTAATTATGAGCATTCATTCAATGAGTAGAAGAGAAGAAATTAATCCAATTTGAACGGTGATGAAGAGAAAAAAATCATATATCTCACTCAATTGTTTTTCTTCTTATAATTGTTTGATTTTCTTCCTTTTTAATTTCTATAATGGCTTGTTTTCTGTTTTTTCTCAGTTGTTTAGATTGATTACAATTTGCCCGTTTAATTTTTTTTGTTTTTTTTTTGTTGTCATTTGTTTGCAGCTTCTTTTTTTTCTTTTGCATTTTATAGAAAAGTTAGCCTACTTATACCATAGATCCATTTTTTTTATTGATTTCTGATGTTTGTTTGTTGGTCAATTATCTAAAATAGGTATAATATCTAATTACTTTTTTTTTTCTAAAATAGGTAGAATATCTAATTACTCTTTTTGTCTCATCTTTTCTCATGTTATTGACATTGTTTGTGCTTAAAAATAATTATTTATCTATTGATTTATCTATTTGTACTTTTTGTAGTGCTAAAGATAATGAGTTTTTATGTGGATCTTGCATTTAATTATGGGGGTGAATGGATAAAATCACATGAAGTTCATGTTAGTATAAGCCCTAGCCCCAATACATTGTAATAAAACACTTTAGTTAATTGACCGGTGTCTAGCAAGTGTACTAGATCGGCTCGTAATACAGAAAAATATAGATTAAGACCCTAAAATATCGTATCCGATGGAACATGAATTGCTAAGAATAATATCTATGTTTGAATTAAATTAATCCAAGATTGTTTCCCAAATGTTTTTGATTTAAAGGTAAAAATTAAACAAAATAAACAATTAAATAATACAAAAGCTAAAACATGAATTAAAAACAAAACAATAAATGGAATTCTCTTGCTAAAGAAACTATCTACCTTAACTTTCATTTTAATGACTTAAATTCAATATAAACACCAATGATTATGAAAAAACTAATAATAAAGCAAGATATCTTTATTCAAGTATATCATTCTTAGTATTAAACTTATAGACAAATCTAATACTTAGCATGAAAATCTAGTTTTAACTTCCTAAATATTCATTGAAGCTTTTCTCAAGTGATTCAACTCCAATTCATTCTTACTTCCTCCTCTCTTAGTATTAACCAATAAAATTCACACATAATTATCTCATATTTTGGATAATAATCATGCATAAACATTAAAGAGTTAATCCAAGAACATGCAAATTATTAACTATGTCAAAACCAATTTTTAGTTATTCATTCAATAAATCAACAATCAATCTTAACACAATCAAATATAAGAATATGCTTAAAACCAAGAAATAATCAACCGATATTGAAATTAAGCTCAAAATAAAGTCATAACAATAAAAATATAAGTTTTCAAGAATTCATTAGCAAAAGAAGAAAAACTACTTCCTAAACATAGTTAAAAACTAAAACAAAGTTGAAAAACTTAAACAAAATCAAAAGGAAAAATAAAAATAGAAAAACAAAGGAAAACTAAAGAATTCTTCTAATTGATCTACTAATTGATTCTCTTTTTTTGGTGTTAGAGTTGTCTATTTATAGGTAAAAGATGTTGTAGAAGTCTTCCAAACTTCCCAAATTGGAGTAGGAAAAGAATCCTTCTTGAATTGGAAAAGATCACAAATCCTTCGTTGCATGGGAGAACTTGCACGTGGCCATGCCCTTCTCTTTGCTTTCTCTACACGTGGTCACGTCCTTCTTTTGGTTAGCTTCATTTGTTCTTTCACGTGGCCATGTGTTACTTAGTTCATTTTCACACGTGGCCATGTGTTCTTTTCTTCTTCAATTCACGTGGCCGCTCATCTTCCTTTGATAAATCACACGTGGTCACGTGTAGCTTTGTTCAATCTCTCACGTGGCCATGTGATCCTTCTTTCTTCATTTCACGTGGGCACACATAACTCTTCTGGACTTCACGCTTGCATCAAATTTCCAAATTCATAGTTTTGGCTCAAATCTTCTTGCCTTTTTACAATTAAGTCATTTTTCTTGCAAATTAATCTTGAAAAACACCAAAATTTACAATTAACTCCAAAAACATAAAATTAACCAATTAAACTCAAATCTAATCCTAATTAACACAAAATTAACCTAATTAAACACATAAAAACATACTAAAAATACTATATAAATGACCATTATCATTAATAAATGAGGCATTTATTTTATCTATTGTATTCCTGTACATATCAATTGATAGAACTATCCAAGAATGTTGTTTCGGCTTAAGTTTTCATATGTGAGGCACATGGTTATAAGACTTTAAAACAAATGAGACTTCATTCTAAATATCCCTAGTCAGTCATTGTTATGGGAATAACAAATGAATTAAGACTAGTATGCTCTCTCTGATAAGTTGAGTTTTGTCTTACAGATCATAAGGACAAGAATGTCAATCAAAGATCATAGATACATGTTTAGAACATAGTATCCGAATTAGATCCGTTCATGAAAACACTATATGGTACAAGTCATAAGTGTTTCTCATATGCAAGTTTTGTATCGGAGTTCTTAGACCTAAAATCTCTATGAAACTCTTTATGAATGAACCAACACATGACCAAGGAATTTTTTGAGTCCCACTTTGCATATGCTGGATTATAAAGTGGTCCCAACAGCAACAAGTGTTGATTTACCTTGAATTCCTATAAGTAGAAATCTTGAGTCTCTTGTGAGACTATCTGCCACCTCGTTCCCTTAGCATCAAGTCACTCCTCAAATATCTTTCTAATCCGTCTGAAGCACCGTCCAGAAGGGTGCAAGCTAAATATAATTGAAGGCATAAATTCAAATTATTAATTGTTCAACATCTCATAAACATAATGCATTGCTGCATTTGCCTTAGCATGCTTCCAAGAACACAAAACTTATCTACAAGAACACGACCGAAAGAATATAGCCCTATGATATACCACAATTATTATGTTCTAACTGATAGAATATAGCGTTTGATAGAACACAATTGTGATTTTATAACTGGTCAGCTGTTCTGTTCCTAACCCTTCTAGTTTGATTCAGTAGTTCAACAGTTTTTCTATTCTAACGGTTCTAGTCAGCTGTTCTGTTCTAACCATTCTAGTCTAATTGAGTAGTTCAGTCAAACTATAACAGTCGTATTCTATTAAATAGCTATATCAATAAACAACTTAAAACTTGTCAAAATGAAAGTTTGAAGAATACAGATAGTATACTTGCATAATGTAATTGTAACCCTTCTGGTTTGATTGAGTAGTTCAGTTGGACTATAACATTTATGCAGTTGTTCTATTCTAACGGTTCTAGTCGGCTGTTCTGTTCTAACCATTCTAGTCTAATTGAGCAGTTCAGTCAAACTATAACAGACGTATCCTATTAGATAGCTATATTCAATCAATAATTTAAAACTTGTCAAATGAGAGTTTGTGAAAGTTTGAAGAATACAAATAGTACACTCACAGGTTATTGCATAATGTAATTATGAGCATTCATTCAATGAGTAGAAGAGAAGAAATTAATCCAATTTGAACGGTGATGAAGAGAAAAAAATCATATATCTCACACAATTGTTTTTCTTCTTATTAATTTGCTTGATTTTCTTCCTTTTTAATTTCTATAATGGCTTGTTTTCTGTCTTTTCTCAGTTGTTTAGATTGATTACAATTTGCCCGTTTAATTTTTTTTGTTTTTTTTTGTTGTCATTTGTTTGCAACTTCTGTTTTTCTTTTGCATTTTATAGAAAAGTGAGCCTACTTATACCATAGATCCATTTTTTTTATTGATTTCTGATGTTTGTTTGTTGGTCAATTATCTAAAATAGGTATAATATCTAATTACATTTTTTTTGTCTAAAATAGGTATAATATCTAATTACTTTTTTTGTCTCATCTTTTCTCATGTTATTGACATTGTTTGTGTTTAAAAATAATTATTTATCTATTGATTTATCTATTTGTACTTTTTATAGTGCTAAAGATAATGAGTTTTTATGTGGATCTTGCATTTAATTATGGGGGTGAATAGATAAAATCACATGAAGTTCATGTTAGTATAAGCCCTAGTCCCAATACATTATAATAAAATACTTTAATTAATAAATGAGATATTTGTTTTATCTATTGTATTCCTGTGTATATCAATTGATAAAACTATATAAAAATGTTGTTTCGGGTATGTTCTAACTGATAGAATATAGCGTTTGATAGAACACAATTGTGATTTTATAACTGGTCAGCTGTTCTGTTCCTAACCCTTCTAGTTTGATTCAGTAGTTCAACAGTTTTTCTATTCTAACGGTTCTAGTCAGCTGTTCTGTTCTAACCATTCTAGTCTAATTGAGTAGTTCAGTCAAACTATAACAGTCGTATTCTATTAAATAGCTATATCAATAAACAACTTAAAACTTGTCAAAATGAAAGTTTGAAGAATACAGATAGTATACTTGCATAATGTAATTGTAACCCTTCTGGTTTGATTGAGTAGTTCAGTTGGACTATAACATTTATGCAGTTGTTCTATTCTAACGGTTCTAGTCGGCTGTTCTGTTCTAACCATTCTAGTCTAATTGAGCAGTTCAGTCAAACTATAACAGACGTATCCTATTAGATAGCTATATTCAATCAATAATTTAAAACTTGTCAAATGAGAGTTTGTGAAAGTTTGAAGAATACAAATAGTACACTCACAGGTTATTGCATAATGTAATTATGAGCATTCATTCAATGAGTAGAAGAGAAGAAATTAATCCAATTTGAACGGTGATGAAGAGAAAAAAATCATATATCTCACACAATTGTTTTTCTTCTTATTAATTTGCTTGATTTTCTTCCTTTTTAATTTCTATAATGGCTTGTTTTCTGTCTTTTCTCAGTTGTTTAGATTGATTACAATTTGCCCGTTTAATTTTTTTTGTTTTTTTTTTGTTGTCATTTGTTTGCAACTTCTGTTTTTCTTTTGCATTTTATAGAAAAGTGAGCCTACTTATACCATAGATCCATTTTTTTTATTGATTTCTGATGTTTGTTTGTTGGTCAATTATCTAAAATAGGTATAATATCTAATTACATTTTTTTTGTCTAAAATAGGTATAATATCTAATTACTTTTTTTGTCTCATCTTTTCTCATGTTATTGACATTGTTTGTGTTTAAAAATAATTATTTATCTATTGATTTATCTATTTGTACTTTTTATAGTGCTAAAGATAATGAGTTTTTATGTGGATCTTGCATTTAATTATGGGGGTGAATAGATAAAATCACATGAAGTTCATGTTAGTATAAGCCCTAGTCCCAATACATTATAATAAAATACTTTAATTAATAAATGAGATATTTGTTTTATCTATTGTATTCCTGTGTATATCAATTGATAAAACTATATAAAAATGTTGTTTCAGTTTAAGTTATCATGTGTGAGGCACATGGTTGTAAGACCTTGAAACAAATGAAATTTTATTCTAAATATCCCTAGTCAGTCATTGTTATGGGAATAACAAATGAATTAAGACTAGTATGCTCTCTCTGATAAGTTGAGTTCTGTCTTACGGATCATAAGGACAAGAGCATCAATCAGAGATCATAGATACATGTTTAGAACATGGTATCCGGATTAGATCCGTTCATGAGAACACTACATGGTACAAGTCATAAGTTTTTCTCATATGCAAGTTTTGTATCGGAGTTCTTAGACCTAAAATCTCTATGAAACTCTTTATGAATTACTGTGTGCTTTGACATATACCGAACGTGCACGTAACAGAGTGACAAGTACGGGTATGCTTGGGTATACATTGATTCATGTTAGAGAGCATGAGAGAAGTGATGGGATTACCGCTCTCTATAAGAGAGAAAATATCATCGGCCACTTGATCAGTGAACTGAGAAGTGTATGGCCATACCGAGATGAAATAATGAGTAATCATTATTTATCTGAGAGTTCAGTGTCACTGGAATATTAAGAAAGGAATTAATATATATAAGGATGACTAGTTTCATGCCTTATATTAATTCTGATATTTATGGGTAAGGGACTATGCAAAATTACATTAGGTCACTAAATACCATATGCATTTTCATTTAATTTGGAATGTTATAATATCTTGCTAGAGAATATATATAGCCTTTGGATTAATTCATTAATTCATTGCCAACATTAAATGGACCTATAGGATCGCGCACAAAGCATTGAGCTTAAAATATTTAAATAAAATATTGAGCATTAATTTGGGCTTTTAATTAAAGTCAAATTAATGTATATAATGTGTATTAAAATTGCTATTGGACTTTGGTCCATGAGAGAGAAAAATTCAGCCCACAAGGTTTAATTTCAATTAATTAATTATCTTGTATTAATTAAGTTAATTGAGTATTAAAGCCTAAAAGAATTTAAATTAAATTAAATCATTTAAATAAAAGGTGAAGTGGCCGAAATTCCAAGATAAAAATCAAGGAATTTTGGCACATGCACATTACTTATATTAAGTGATTTTATTTAATTAAATGTCTTGTATTTTATTTCAAATTTGAATTTTAAATTCAAAGGAGTTTAAATCAATATATATTACTTATTTTTAGGAAGTGATTGAGGTTGAATTAATTATCTTGAGGTAGTAAAATTCAGATCAAATACTTGCCAAAAGATAAAGATATATATTAGTAAAGAAATAAAACCCTAGTGGTAAGTGTATGGCGTGAAAGCTATTTGTCTCTCTCACATTTCTCTCTTGGCTGAAACACACAAGGGGAAGAATTCTTTCTTGCTTTCTTGTGTTCTTGGGCATTAATAGCACCTAAAAAAAGTGCAAGATCAAGTCTTGTAGCTTCAATCTATTGCCATTACACAATACTTTAAAAGAGAGCTAGCAATCTCGATTTTAAGCCATTTTTGCAAGTGTGTGCGTGAGATAGAGAGGAGTGGCATAAAGGCTGTTCCTTGGCATTGGTGATCAAGATCTAAGGCGGATAAATTCATCTTAACTGCTGTCATCACCAAATTCAAGTTTTAAAAGGCATCTAAAGTTGTAAGTTTTAAAAACCCTAAAATTGCATGTTTCGATTCTTGTCATGGAATTATTTGGCATGTATGATCGATTTTATCGTTTTTTCGCTGCATGATTACCATGAACATATCATGTCATATTCCATCAGTGGTATCAGAGCCTAAACATGCTTATTTTAGTGCTTTAGATGCATGAAATAATTAATCAAAAATCGTTATTTTAAATACATGCAATGCTGAAATTTTCTGTTTTGAGTTTTTTTGCATTGTTTTGGTGTAAAAATGATTTTAAATGATTAGATAGGTATTATAATTAATATGACATGTTAATATACGGTCCTAAGATGTTCTAGGATCTGTTAATGGTCGGATTTAATTGATAATACCTGATGGTACATGTTAATATTAAAACTAAGTGCTATTTGTCATATTAATTGTTAGTTTAACAACTAGTTTTAAATATTAAATGTAAAAACGATTTTGGCATGTTTGTAAGTGATTTTTAAAGATTAAATATCAGGTCTGGACATATTTTAAATTTGGTTTTAATTCTGGTCCATGACAATTTAATTGATTAATTTTAAAATCACTTAAAACTATGACTAGTTTGTATTTGTTACATGTTTAATTAACATTTTTGTTTTGTTTTGATTAAAATGGTAAAAACACATTTAGATCAAATTGGTACAGAATATTAAATCAATATTTATGACCTTATTTAAATTATTAAATGACTCATAAAATTGATTTAAGTATTTGTGCATTTTTGTGGCATCACATAAGCATTAAACAACTAGTTTTGTTGTTTGTTTGTTTTTATATGCATGTTGTGTATCATATATATGTTCTTCATGATTTTGTATTTTAATTCATGTTGGTACATATTATATGTATTTTTAATGTTTATGGGTTGTATGACATAAAATTAAAAATGGCAAAATTGGAAATTATACTAGAGTTGATTTATAGCACAAATCTAACTAGTTTGTGTCTTGGGCTTTTAAAAGAACTTATTCAATAAGAGGATTTAGTCCATTGGGCTTTGGTCCAGGCCCATCACGGAGTCATCTCTTAAAGGTTCAAGTACACAATTTTCATTAATGGGCTTGGCTAATTCAATTAAAATTGGACTTTGTTTGATCCATGAATGTTATGTATATTTATTTGCTTGTTTGATGTGATGAATGGATATGCATGGTGCATTCATGGGCCCTGAGTTTTGTAATTAAATATGGCCTGCGAGCCATTATGTATTATTGTAAAAGTTTCATTTATTTCTTAGAATAGAATTTACTTGAAGGCTTTGTAAATCAAGACGAAACCCACCGGAGTGGAGAAGTCCAACTCGAAGATTCTTATGTAATAGTATAGAATTTTAGTTGTAGGTTTTTGGACCCATGTTTGTCACGCTTTACTTTATACAATTATTTATATATGCATGTTATGAATGGATGACAAAGCGTATGCCATGTAAGCCGTAATAAAATGAATCCTTAAAATAGTAAGTCATAAAGTTGCCTTCCTAATTCGAAACATGTCAAGGCATTGATCATCGGTCACGTAGAGTAGAAATCTTAGATGCGCCCGATTATCTTTGTGAGGCATGGGTTGTGAATGTAGGTTGGACTTAACATGGAAAGGGATGCCCGGATCTAGGCAACTAATAAATGGGTTTGTGCTATAACATCTTAAGATGTTAGCCCATTTGATCCAAGAGTCATGTACGAGACATGATTGGAGTTTTCCTACCTAAGTAACTTAACTTGTTAGGTGTACAAGCTCAGCTTGACTAATAAGTTATCGTGAAAAGTGAATCTTAGCCCACATTAAAATCACTAACGCGAATTATTTAAGAGGATATTAATTCGGTTTGTGGGATTATAATAAGACCTCATTTAATCTTGCTAAATTTTATTGTAGATTGAAAATGGCTTCTTCAAACAATAATTTCTCATTGCGATCAGTCCTTGAAAAGGACAAATTGAACGGCACCAATTTCATAGACTGGTCTCGAAACTTAAAAATAGTTCTTAAGCAAGAGAAAAAGTCATATATTTTGGATGCACCCTTACTTGAAGAACCTGGTAGGAACGCCTCTGCGGTTCAAAAGGAAACTTTTGAGACCAAAAAGAGCGACTCCAATGATGTGACCTGTCTGATGCTAGCCATTATGGTACCTGACTTGCAAAAGCAATTCATGGACCAAGAGGCTTATGCGATCATGGTGCACCTCAAGGAGATGTTCCAAGAGCAAGCTCGTCACGAGAGGTTCGTGATAACAAAGGCATTAATTTCTTGTAAGATGGCTGTGGGTACTCCTATTAGTACCCATGTACTCAAGATGAAAGGGTATCTTGATACTCTTGAGAAGCTTGAGGTACAAGTGCCAAAGGAATTGGCTACTGACTTGATCTTAGGATCATTGACTGATGATTATGATCTATTTGTGATGAATTATAACATGCATGCAATGAACAAGTCAGTCATTGAGCTTCGTGGGATGCTTAAGAATGCTGAAGAGAACATTCAAAAAACCAATCCCGTGCTGATGGTTTAAGGGGGCATTAAGAAGGGACCCGCTAAGGGAAAGGGAAAGGGAAAGGCAAAACCCAAGAATGAACTGGCTCGGTTCAAGTCAAGTGGGAGTGCAACTCAGACCCAATCCAAGCCCAAGGCACAGAAGCTCAAAGAGAGTGAGAGCACTTGCTTCCACTGCAACAAAATAGGGCATTGGAGGAAGAATTACGCTCTCTTCAAGGAAGAACAAAAGAAGAATGGAGCCAAGGCGTCCAGTTTTGGTATTTTTGTTGTTGAAATTAACCTTTCTATTTCTACCACTTGGGTATTGGATACCGGTTGTGGTTCTCACATTTGTTCAAATGTGCAGGGGCTAAGAAATAGGCGGTTACTTGGAAAGAATGAAGTGGACCTCCACGTGGGGAATGGAGCACGAGTTGCTGCCATGGACATAGGCAACTATCAACTCACTTTACCTTCTAGACTTTCTTTAGTTTTGAAAAATTGTTATTATGTGCTTGCTATGAGCAGAAACATTATTTCAGTTTCTTGTTTGGATTTGGATGAATTTGATTTTGTTATTAAAAATAGCAATGTTCATATTCGTCGCCAAAGCATTTCTTATGGCAATGTCATGTTGCAAAATGGCCTTTATATCCTTGATCTACAAAACAAAGAGTCCATATATAACATTAATATAAAGGGTTAAATCAAACGAATTGAACCATACTTACTTCTGGCATTGTCATTTAGGGCATGCAAACAAAAAATACATTTCAAGACTCCACAAAATTGGAGTGCTTGGGTCATTCGACTTAGAGTCTTATGATACATGCAAGCCATGTTCGCATGGAAAAATGACAAAAAGTCCTTTTAACAAGAAAGGTGAGAGGCCTAATGGCTTATTGGAACTAATACATACCAATGTATGCGGACCATTAAGTACACAAGCTAGAGGTGGTTTTAGCTACTTCGTGACGTTCACAGATGACTTCAGTAGATATGGCTATGTCTATCTAATTAAGTACAAATCTGAAATTTTTGAGAAATTCAAAGAGTTTAAGAACGAAGTAGAAAAACAACTTGGCAAAAGTATAAAAGCCATTCGATCAGATCGAGGTAGCGAATACTTAAGCCAAGAGTTTGACAGTCATCTAAAAAAGTGTGGTATTATTTCACAGCTCACTCCTCCTGGAACATCATATTTTAATTTTTAATTAAATTATATATGCAGCAAAGTCAAGGTTTTGATTTTGTTTCTAAGAGTTCAATGGCTGATTTGCTTGTTGAAGACTCCATTATGCAAGATACAAATCATCAAATTAAACATCCTATCCCTAATGAAAGAGAATCAAGGCTGAAAATTCAAAAAAAAAACTGTAAAAGAGCACTGGTACCCGGGTGATAGGATTTATTGGAGATGCAAGTGGAGCCTTTATGCCCAAAGAGTTGCCTTTTTCACCTAAAAAATTGACCACAAAAGGAAGGCTTGCGGTTGGTAGTAGTCAGTTAGAAGCTGAAAGGGAGAAAAGGATTAAGAAGCTCAAAATGAAAAAGGCAATTGGTTTTACACAAGAATAACCAATAATGTGTTGCTTGATATTGTTTCCAAGATTATGTCAATTTTGATAAGTCTGCAGTATAGCTACTTTTTAGCTTTTAAGTTGTTATTTTGTTTGTTACTTTCAGTTTCATATATTTATTTGTTTGTTTGTTTTTTGTAAGCCTATATAAGGCAAGTGAATTGAATAAATTATCCAACCATTCTTTTGCAGAAAGTATAAGTTCTTCCTTTAATTATTAACTTTAATTATTGAACTTGTTGTTTTAGTTTTTTCAACATATTATCCTTGTGAAAAAGTAAGTAGGCAGGCCGAGGGTTGATAGAAAAAGAGAAAAAAATGAAAATATCCATAGAAAAGAAGTATGGAAAGCTTCAAGAAAGAAATTTGTGATTAGTTGCAATATATGTAGATCTAAAGGGCATAATATCAAAAACTGCAAACAGGTAAAATCCTAACAACAATAAGGTTTTTTATGGATATTTTCATTTATTTCTTTATCTATTTTATTTTTATCTGATGGATCTGATGTGGATCTACATCTATAACTATATTTTTTATCTTCTAGAAATTTGGAATTGGATTTAGTTCTACAGCTGGTGTGGATGGAGATCTTGGAACTACAGCTACAACTGGAGATTTATGAACATGGGAACTGGATCTGATTTGAACATGGAAGCTGGAGCTAATTTTGGAGCTGGATCTACATCTAACATGAAAGCTAGATCTCGTATTGGAGCTGGATCTCATACTGGAGCATCTGCTATTGTGGAGAGTAAGCATGGTGTTTTTATCAATATTGCAAATTTGTTTAGACCTCCAAATGAATCTGAAAATGTGTTTGTTAAGTCTGCCATTGGAGATTTAGATGATGTTGTGGATGGAGAGTCCGATGCTCTAGCCGAAGGTAATGGTGTGGGTATACAAACCCAAGAAAGTCAAAGTCACCTTTCTCAAGGTAGTTCACATGTTCAAAGGGCAGGAAAAAAGAGGCAAGCTAAAAGCAATGGTAATAGCTCAAAAAGACAAACAAAAGATAGAAGCAATTCAGAAATGGAATTTAGCACATGGGAGGCATTTGTGGCTGAGGTAAGTGGACCACAATAAAAGTTTGTTGATATATTTATTGGTTATGGTAATTAGTTGGTATACATTAATGATATATATTATGTACTAGGCTTCACATGATTTGAACCCACAAATTAAGAGGTCTATACCCAATGAAATGGAGTTTGAATTACAAATGAGGCTTATGCAACAAAAGCCTATTAGATTAAGAAGAATTAAGTTTGTTGGAGATGAAAGAAGAGCTTCAAAACCCACGAATCTGCCCTTTAAGACAATGGGTTTGAAGTGGAAAGGAAAGAAGGCAATTACAAGAAATACAATTGTCTTAGAGAAGGAAGCAAGGACAAAGAACATTCATGATAATCCTACAGTTTGAATTGCAATTTATGATTCTATTTTGTCTTAGGGAAGGAAGCATCCCACAAATAATGGACTTTGATTGTATTTTATTTTATGTGTAATATTTCATATGGATGGTAACTCTTATGACAATTCAGCCATTTAAATAGCTTTCAATATTTTAGATTGTTAATTGTATAACCTCATTATATTATAGTATGCAGTATTTTTATTCGTATTGTTAATGATGCCTTATGGTATACAATATTTTTAAGCCATTATATTATAGTATGCAGTATTTTTAAGCCAATAACCTCATTATATTATATTATAGTATGCAATATTGTTTATTATAACAAGTACATTATATGTGTAATGACTATACTAGATAATTTTGATTATTGTTACTAATTACATTCATTGATCTTATTAATATTGTGATTTATCTGTTGATGATGCATATATGAGCATACATACATTTATACTATACATATCATATACGATTAAGGGTGATACTTTCGCATGCTATTGGTTATTCTTTACATAACTTAATAATTACATGCCTTTAAATACACATTTATCTTTATATAACCAAAAAGAGATGCAAAGTTAATCTCATACATCAAAATGCTACTCCTATTCTGATGTTGACTTGGGAGATTGTTGGCTTTGTCCCTGAACAAAAGTTCTACCCTGTGAACCTACACGGATAAACACCCGTGCTAAGCTATAAAGCTTAGTGGGAAACAACTAATATATTGATAACCACTCACAAAGTTTATCACCAAGCATGCAACATCAATATAACATAAATTGCATATACTTCATTAATAAAGAATAAAGTAATAATGAATGAATAAAATGCACTATTTGAAGGAATGATTCTTCCATTAAATCATAGAATGAAAGATTATAAACTGTATATGCATAGTATTCATCATATAAATTTGTCTGCTTAATTTTCTGTGGATATGGATAACGGGTGCTGTGGATACCATAAGGTATCAAATCTATGAATACCCGAAGGTATTAAATCTGTGTACCCATTTGGGCCAGAACTATGGTCTCATTTAGAGACAAACTATGGATTCATAAGAGTCAGACTATAGCAGCTGCGACTGTAACCCTATAGGCATGTCTATCTATCCACAACCAAGTATTTATGTGCAGGCATAATAAATCATATCTCATATTGTGAAATCACATTACTATAATTTAATTTAACACCAACAATTGTGAAGTACTATAATACTATGCATTGTTACTTTCATAGCATAAAGAGTAATCATTGTACTATGGTTTTATTAAAGTAAACACATACCTTCTATACTTTGAACTTGAATAATAAAATCTTGAACTTCTATCTTTAAATAAACCTTTTAATTAAAAAGGAATATATTACTATATCCTTACAATTTAGGATGATTCATAAGCTTAGGAAGGGCTTAGGCAAGTTTAGATCTCAATTGGAGTCATAAAATACAAGTATCAAAGATAGAAAACAAATGCTTATTGTTGCGCTCGCGATGAGTATCGTGCCCGCGGTATTAATCGCGCTCGCGACAGTCAGTAATTGCCTAAAAGAGTATTCCTTGATATCGCGCTCGCGGCAAAAGTCACACTTTCGACACAAAGCAATGGTTTGATGTCGCGCTCGCGACACAAAGCGAC
The DNA here is from genome assembly GCA_037975025.1 of Excoecaria agallocha. Classification (NCBI taxonomy): domain Eukaryota; kingdom Viridiplantae; phylum Streptophyta; class Magnoliopsida; order Malpighiales; family Euphorbiaceae; genus Excoecaria; species Excoecaria agallocha. The sequence goes on from CM075809.1 coordinate 20,034,987, forward strand.
AGCTTAAAAAGCTTCAACGCTTGTTGCTCAAAAATCCTGTAAATCAATTTCAAAACTCAGATTGCATCTCAATTTCAACATACTAAACGACTTTTTCTGAAAATACTATCTTCTACAAAGTTTTAGGCTTATATTTCTAGTCTCCAAAAAACTAAAAACCTCTTCAACAAAACCTATAAATCTGTAGATATTCAAGAAAAACCACAGACTATTCATGAAGATGAAATAACCATCACAATCAAATTTCAATACCGATTTTCACTATCAGACAATGAAAATCAGATTTCGGTCTCTTCTAAAAAAATCAAGATATATAAGTCTAGTTTCTATACCTACTTGAATTTCTTCATTTAGACAACTGTAGCTCAAGATATGAGCAAAAGTATACAGACTGGTCAAGTGATCTTTAAAACAGATTTTCATGTTTTCAACCCAAAACTTGTATATTTTCAACTCTAAACCACTTCCAAGCTTATAATCATCCATAGAACACCTAATAGAAGTGATGAAAATAGTTATCATATTAATACATCAAACATACACACATAAACACACACAAGTTCCCATACCTTGCTTAAGCTCCACTTTTTCTTCAACCTTGAGTAATCTCTTTCTCTTTTTTTCTTGTTTGCTTCTCCTTCTATAAAACAAGACATTTCCATGACTACTTCTCAAGCTAGCCAATGAACAACACATATCAAAGAAGAAACAAGGTACCTTACCATTAAACCCCAAATAGATTTTCCTTTCTTTCTACCAAAACCAAGAAATTTAGAGAGAGAGAATTTGAGAGAGAGTATTTAGAGTTTGTGAGAAGAGGAGAATGGAGGATGAAGACACCCTCTTGGCCGGCACTCTCCCTTAAAAATATCCCTCTCTCCTTCTTTTTAATTGGCCCAAATGTCACATAAACACAAAAGTTGCTATGTGATCCTTTACTTTACTTTATTTCTAAATCTACCCCAAAACTTACCCTTTAGCTTTTCAATTAGGTCCTTCTCTATACAATTATTCTTAATTCAACATAGGCACTAATAATTAATTAGTGATAATTCTCCTAGGGTATAATGAGGGACATTACAACTCTCTTCCCCTAAAATAATTTCGTCCTCGAAATTCATACCTGTATTGAAGAGCTGTGGGTATTGAGCCCGCATTATAGCTTTCGGTTCCCACGTTGTTTCTTGTACACCGTGGTGTTGCCATAACACTTTGACTAGGGGAATTTCTTTGTTCCTCAACTATCGAACTTCCCTGGTCAAGATCTGTTTAAGCTCTTCATCATATGTATAATCAGATCTGACACTGATATCTTGTACTGGTATAATGTGTGATTCATCCGATCGATATCGTCGGAGCATGGAAACATGTAAAACATCATGTAACTTCAATAATTCACTGGGAAGATCTAATCGATATGCTACCAGTCCAATCGTTTCCAGAATTTTGTAAGGATCTATAAACCGGGGACTTAGTTTCCCTTTCTTTCCGAACCGTAACACTTTTCTCCATGGGGACACCTTCAAGAACACTTCATCGCCAACCTGATACTCAATGTCTTTCCTTTTTAAGTCTGCATATGACTTTTGTCTATCATTGGCTTCTTTCAATCTTTGCTTCACAAGTTGAATCTTTTCTTCGGTATCTTTAACAATATCAGGACCTATCAATTTGCTTTCAGATAACTCTATCCAATAGGAGGGAGTTCTATATTTTCGACCATAGAGTGCTTCATAAGATTGATGGAATATGACATGGTATGATAATCATGATAGCACAGCGGAAAAACAAAAATTTGATCATACATACCATACATATCCAAAGATAGGAACGAAAACATGCAATTTTAGGGTTTTGAAACTTACAATAGATGATGCCTTTTATTCTTTGATTTTGTGATGTCCAGCAACCAAGATGCCTTTATCCACCTTAGATCTCGATCACCAATGCCAAGGAATAGCCTTTTGCGCCACTCCCTCTATTCTCACACACACAATTACACCGTCGGCTTAAAAACGAGATTACTAGATCTCTTTTTCGGTATTGTGTAAGGGTTATAGTTTGAAGCTACAAAACTTGATTTTGTACTTCTTTAGATTGCTATTACTGCTCAATAACACAAGAGAATGAGGAACAATCCTTTCTCCTTGTGAAAAATTGAACAAAAGAATTAAGAGAGAGAGAGTCACTATTCACGAGTTACTATTCACGAGTTACTATTCATGCCACAAAAAATTAGGTTTAGGGTTTTATTTCTTTTAATATATATGCTTATCCTTTGGCAAGTCATTAATCTGAATTCAACTATCCTAAGATAATTAATTCAAACTCTATCACTTCCTAAAGATAAGTAATATATTTTGAATTAAACTCCTTTGAATTTAAATTCAAATTTGAAATAAAACATAAGACATTTAAATAAATGAAATCACTTAATTAAATATATAAGTGATTTAATTTAATTTAAATTCCTTTAGGCTTTAATATTCAATTAACTTAATTAACACAAGATAATTAATTAATTGAAATTAAACCTTATGGGCTGAATTTCTCTCTCTCATGGACCAAAGCCCAATAGCAATATTATAACCCATTACATACATTAATTTGACTTTAATTAAAAGCCCAAATTAATGTCCAATACTTAATTTAAATATTTTAAGCCCAATGCTTTGTGTGCGATCCTATAGGTCCATTTAATGTTGGCAATGAATTAATAAATTAATTCAAAGGCTATATATATTCTCTAGCAAGATATTATAGCATTCCAAATTAAATGAAAATGCATATGGCATTTGGTGACCTAATGCAATTTCGCATAGTCCCTTACCCATAAATATCAGAATTAATATAAGGCATGGAACTAGTCATCCTTATATACATTAATTCATTTCTTGATATTCCAGTGACACTGTACTCTCAGATAAATAATGATTACTCATTATTTCATCTCGGTATGGCCATACACTTCTCAGTTCACTGATCAAGTGGCCGGTGATATTTTTCTCTCTTATCGAGAGGGGTAATCCCTTCACTTCTCTCATGCTCTCTAACATGAATCAGTGCATACCCAATCATACCCGTACTTGTCACTCTGTTACGAGCACGTTAGGTGTATGTCAAAGTACACAGTAATTCATAAAGAGTTTCATAGAGATTTCAGGTCTAAGAACTCCGATACAAAACTTGCATATGAGAAACACTTATGACTTGTACCATGTAGTGTTCTCATGAGCGGATCGAATCCAGATACCATGTTCTTTAACATGTATCTATGATCTCTGATTGACACTCTTGTCCTAATGATCCGTAAGACAGAACTCATAAGATCAGAGAGAGCATACTAGTCTTAATTCATTTGTTATTCCCATAACAATGACTGACTAGGGATATTTAGAATGATGTCTCATTTGTTTCAAGGTCTTACAATCCATGTGCCTCACACATGATAACTTAAACCGAAACAACACTCTTGGATAGTTTTATCAATTGATATGCACAGGAATACAAAGGATAAAACAAATGCCTCATTTTATTAATTTCAAGTGTTTCGTTACAATGTATTGGGGCTAGGGCTTACACTAACAAAGATGGCATTCCAATACTAGTTTGATAGCCATTGTTGTATGCAAATTATATTAAAGTCACATATTTATCCCAACTCCTGGGAAAGTCTAGAACACAGCCTCTTAACATATCCTCCAGTACCTGAATGATCCTTTCCGACTGCCCATCAGTTTGAGGATGAAAAGCAGTACTAAGAAGAAGCTTTGTGCCTAAAGCTTGTTGTAGATTGTTCCAAAATCTAGAAGTGAATCTCGGATCCCGATTTGAAATGATTGAGATTGGCACCCCATGCAATCTAACAATCTGGTCTATATATAATTCAGCTAACTTATTCATCGAATAGTTGGTTCAGACCAGTATAAAATAAGCCACCTTTGTCAATCTATCTACTATGACCCACATGTTAGTGTAAGCCCTAGCCCCAATACATTGTAACGAAATACTTGAAATTAATAAAATGAGGCATTTGTTTTATCCTTTGTATTCCTGTGCATATCAATTGATAAAACTATCCAAGAGTGTTGTTTCGGTTTAAGTTATCATGTGTGAGGCACATGGATTGTAAGACCTTGAAACAAATGAGACATCATTCTAAATATCCCTAGTCAGTCATTGTTATGGGAATAACAAATGAATTAAGACTAGTATGCTCTCTCTGATCTTATGAGTTCTGTCTTACGGATCATTAGGACAAGAGTGTCAATCAGAGATCATAGATACATGTTAAAGAACATGGTATCTGGATTCGATCCGCTCATGAGAACACTACATGGTACAAGTCATAAGTGTTTCTCATATGCAAGTTTTGTATCGGAGTTCTTAGACCTGAAATCTCTATGAAACTCTTTATGAATTACTGTGTACTTTGACATACACCTAACGTGCTCGTAACAGAGTGACAAGTACGGGTATGATTGGGTATGCACTGATTCATGTTAGAGAGCATGAGAGAAGTGAAGGGATTACCCCTCTCGATAAGAGAGAAAAATATCACCGGCCACTTGATCAGTGAACTGAGAAGTGTATGGTCATACCGAGATGAAATAATGAGTAATCATTATTTATCTGAGAGTTCAGTATCACTGGAATATCAAGAAATGAATTAATGTATATAAGGATGACTAGTTCCATGCCTTATATTAATTCTGATATTTATGGGTAAGGGACTATGCGAAATTGCATTAGGTCACCAAATGCCATATGCATTTTCATTTAATTTGGAATGCTATAATATCTTGCTAGAGAATATATATAGCCTTTGAATTAATTTATTAATTCATTGCCAACATTAAATGGACCTATAGGATCGCACACAAAGCATTGGGCTTAAAATATTTAAATTAAGTATTGGACATTAATTTGGGCTTTTAATTAAAGTCAAATTAATGTATGTAATGGGTTATAATATTGCTATTTGGCTTTGGTCCATGAGAGAGAGAAATTCAGCCTATAAGGTTTAATTTCAATTAATTAATTATCTTGTGTTAATTAAGTTAATTGAATATTAAAGCCTAAAGGAATTTAAATTAAATTAAATCACTTATATATTTAATTAAGTGATTTCATTTATTTAAATGTCTTATGTTTTATTTCAAATTTGAATTTAAATTCAAAGGAGTTTAATTCAAAATATATTACTTATCTTTAGGAAGTGATAGAGTTTGAATTAATTATCTTAGGATAGTTGAATTCAGATTAATGACTTGCCAAAGGATAAGCATATATATTAAAAGAAATAAAACCCTAAACCTAATTTTTTTGTGGCATGAATAGTAACTCATGAATAGTGACTCTCTCTCTCTTAATTCTTTTGTTCAATTTTTCACAAGGAGAAAGGATTGTTCCTCATTCTCTTGTGTTATTGAGCAGTAATAGCAATCTAAAGAAGTACAAAATTAAGTTTTGTAGCTTCAAACTATAACCCTTACACAATACCGAAAAAGAGATCTAGCAATCTCGTTTTTAAGCCGACGGTGTAATTGTGTGTGTGAGAATAGAGGGAGTGGCGCAAAAGGCTATTCCTTGGCATTGGTGATCGAGATCTAAGGTGGATAAAGGCATCTTGGTTGCTGGACATCACAAAATCAAAGAATAAAAGGCATCATCTATTGTAAGTTTCAAAACCCTAAAATTGCATGTTTTCGTTCCTATCTTTGGATATGTATGGTATGTATGATCAAATTTTTGTTTTTTCGCTGTGCTATCATGATTATCATACCATGTCATATTCCATCAGTGGTATCAGAGCCTAGACATGCTTATTTTAGTGCTTTAGATGCATGAAAAAATTAATTAAAAATCGTTATTTTGAAAACATGCAAATCTGAAATTTTCTGTTTTGAGTTTTTTGCATTGTTTTGGTGTAAAAACGATTTTAATTGATTAGATAGGTATTATAATTAATATGACATGTTAATATACTGTCCTAAGATGTTATTAGGGCTGGTAATGGTCGGATTTAATTATTTATACCTGATGGTACATGTTAATTTTGAAACTAGGTGCTAGTTGGCATGTAAATTGCTAGTTTAACAACTAGTTTTCAAATTTATATGTAAAAACGTTTTTGGCATGTTTGTAAGTGATATTTAAAGATTCATTATCAGGTCTGGACATTTTTAAATTTGGTTTTATTTCTGGTCCATGATAATTTAATTGATTAATTTTAAAATCACTTAAAACAATGACTAGTTTGTGTTTGTTACATGTTTAATCAACATTGTTTGCTTTGTTTTGATTAAAATGGTAAAAACACATTTAGATTAAAATGGTACAGAATATTAAATCAATATTTATGGACTTATTTAGATTATTAAATGACTCATAAAATTGATTTAAATGTTTGTGCATTTCATGGCATTACATAAGCATTAAACAACTAGTTTTGTTGTTTGTTTGTTTTTGCATGAATGCCGTGTTCTATTATATGTGTTCTTCATGATTTTATTTTTAATTCATGTTAGCACATATTATATGTATTTTTAATGTTTATGGGCTGTATGACATAAAATTAAAAATGGCAAAATTGGAAATTATACTAGAGTTGATTTATGGCACAAATCTAACTAGTTTGTGTTTTGGGCTTTTAAGAGAACTTATTCAATAAGAGGATTTAGTCCATTGGGCTTCGGCCCAGGCCCATCACGGGGTCTTCTCTTAAAGGTTCAAGTACACAATTTCCATTAATGGGCTTGGCTAAATAGATTAAAATTGGACTTTGTCTGATCCATGAATGCTATGTATATTTATTTGCTTGTTTGGTGTGATGAATGGATATGCATGGTGCATTCATGGGCCCTGGGTTTTTGTAATTAAATATGGCCTGCGTGCCATTATATTTTATTGTAAAAGTTTCATTTATTTCTTAGAATAGAATTTATTTGAAGACTTTGTAAATCAAGACGAAGCCCACCGGAGTGGAGAAGCCCAACTCGAAGATTCTTATGTAATAGTATAGAATCTTAGTTGTAAGTTTTTGGGCCCATGTTTGTCACGCTTTACTTTATGCAATTATATATATATGCATGCTATGTATGGATGACAAAGCGTATGCCATGTAAGCCGTAATAAAATGAATCCCTAAAATAGTAAGTCACAAAGTTGCCTTCCTAATTCGAAACATGTCAGGGCATCGATCATCGGTCACGTAGACTAGGAGTCCTAGATGCGCCCGATTATCTTTGTGAGGCATGGGTTGTGAATGTAGGTTGGACTTATCATGGAAAGGGATGCCCGAACCTAGGCAACTAATAAATGGGTTGTGCTATAACATCTTAAGATGTTAGCCCATTTGATCCAAGAGTCATGTACGAGACATGATTGGAGTTTTCCTACCTAAGTAACTTAACTTGTTAGGTGTACAAGCTCAGCTTGACTGATAAGTTGTTGTGAAAAGTGGATCTTGGCCCACATTAAATCACTAACGCGAATTATTTAAAGGGATATTAATTCGGTTTGTGGGATCATAAATAAGACCTCATTTAATCTTGCTAAATTTTATTGTAGATTGAAAATGGCATCTTCAAATAACAATTTCTCATTGCGATCGGTCCTTGAAAAGGACAAATTAAATGGCACCAATTTCATAGACTGGTCTCGAAACTTAAGAATAGTTCTTAAGCAAGAGAAAAATTCGTATGTTTTGGATGCACCTTTGCCTGAAGAACCAGGAAGGAACGCCTCTGTGGTTCAAAAGGAAACTTTTGAGACCAAGAAGAGCGACTCCAACGATGTGACCTGTCTGATGCTGGCCACTATGGTGCCTGAATTGCAAAAGCAATTTATGGACCAAGAGGCTTATGCGATCATGGTGCACCTTAAGGAGATGTTCTAAGAGCAAGCTCGTCACGAGAGGTTCGTGACAACAAAGGCATTAATTTCTTGCAAGATGGCTGAGGGTACACCTGTTAGTACCCATGTACTCAAGATGAAAGGGTATCTTGATACTCTTGAGAAGCTTGAGGTACTAGTGCCAAAGGAATTGGCCACTGACTTGATCTTAGGATCATTGCCTGCTGCTTATGATCCATTTGTGATGAATTATAACATGCATGCAATGAACAAGTCAGTCACTGAGCTTCATGGGATGCTTAAGAATGCTGAAGAAAATATTCGAAAAACCAATCCCGTTCTAATGGTTCAAAAGGGAATTAAGAAGGGACCCGCTAAGGGAAAGGGAAAGGGAAAGGCAAAACCCAAGTCAAGTGGGAGTGCACCTCAGGCCCAATCCAAGCCCAAGGCGCCAAAACTCAAAGAGAGTGAGAGCACTTGCTTCCATTGCAACAAGATAGGGCATTGGAGGAAGAATTGCGCTCTCTTCAAGGAAGAACAAAAGAAGAATGGAGCTAAGGCGTCTAGTTCTGGTATTTTTGTTGTTGAAATTAACCTTTCTATTTCTACCACTTGGGTATTGGATACCGGTTGTGGTTCTCACATTTGTTCAAATGTGCAGGGGCTAAGAAATAGGCGGTTACTTGGGAAGAATGAAGTGGACCTCCGTGTGGGGAATAGAGCACGAGTTGCTGCCATGGAGATAGGCGACTATCACCTCACGTTAACTTCCGAACTTTGTATTGTTTTGAATAATTGTTATTATGTGCCTGCTATGAGCAGAAACATTATTTCAGTTTCATGTTTGGATAATGATGAATTTGATTTTGTTATTAAAAATGGCAATGCTCATATTCGTCGCCAAGGCATTTCTTATGGCAATGCCATGTTGCAAAATGGCCTTTATATCCTTGATTTACAAAACAAAGAGTCGATATACAACATTAATACAAAGAGGGTTAAATCAAACGAATTGAACCCTACATACTTTTGGCATTGTCGTTTAGGACATGTAAACGAAAAATGCATTTCAAGACTCCATAAAACTGGAGTGCTTGGGTCATTTGACTTAGAGTCTTATGACACATGCGAGCCATGTTTGCATGGAAAAATGACAAAGAGTCCTTTTAACAAGAAAGGTGAAAGGACTAATAGCTTATTGGAACTAATACATACCGATGTATGTGGACCATTAAGTACACAAGCTAGAAGTGGTTTTAGCTACTTCGTGACTTTCACAGATGACTTCAGTAGATATGGCTATGTCTATCTAATGAAGTACAAGTCTGAAACTTTTGAGAAATTCAAGGAGTTTAAGAACGAAGTAGAAAACCAACTTGGCAAAAGTATAAAAGCCATTCGATCAGATCGAGGTGGCGAATACTTAAGCCAAGAGTTTGATGATCATCTAAAAGAGTGTGGTATTATTTCACAGCTCACTCCTCCTGGAACACCGCAATGGAATGGTGTGTCCGAAAGGAGAAATCGAACTCTGTTGGACATGGTTCGATCTATGATGAGTCAAGCTAATCTTCCTATCTCTTTTTGGGGTTATGTATTAGAAACTGCTGCGTTTCTATTGAACCGTACTCCAACTAAAGTAGTTGAGAAGACACCATACGAGGTATGGACTGGGAAAGAACGTAATATGTCTTTTCTCAAGATTTGGGGCTGTGAAGCACATGTTAAGAAATTAACATCTGACAAACTAGAGTCCAAATCGACTGTCTACTTGTTTGTGGGCTATCCCAAAGAAACAAAGGGATACTACTTTTACTCACAAGCCGAGAACAAAGTATTTGTTGCTCGCAAGGCTGTTTTCTTGGAAAAGGAATTCCTTCTCAAGAAAGACAGTGGGAGTAAAGTAGAACTTGGAGAAATTCAAGTGCCACAAGCTCCTATAGAGGATGGTTTGGAAATGGGATCAAGTTCACAACCAGTTGTGGAACAAGAACCCATTACACAAGTACCTAGAAGGTCTGGTAGGGTACGTCAGGAGATTGAGAGATATGGATTTCTAATCACTGACAGTGACACTATTGAGTTAGTAGATCATGAGGATCCTACTACCTACCGAGAAGCTATTGAAAGCCCAGACTCGGATAATTGGCTTGAAGCCATGAAATTCGAGATGCAATCAATGTACGATAACCAGGTTTGGACCTTGGTTGATCCACCAGAAGGTGCTAAGGTAATTGAATGCAAGTGGTTATTCAAACTAAAAGCTGATAAGACCTACAAAGGTAGACTAGTAGCAAAAGGATTTCGACAAACTCATGGTATAGACTATAACGAGACCTTTTCGCCTGTAGTCATGCTCAAGTCCATTAGGATCTTGCTTGCCATAGCTGCATATCATGATTATGAGATATGGCAAATGGATGTCAAAACTGCTTTCCTTAATGAAAATTTACTTGAGGATTTGTATATGACACAGCCTGAAGGTTTTGTCAATCCCAAGCATCCTAAGAAGGTATGCAAGCTTCAAAAATCCATTTATGAATTAAACCAAGCATCCCGAAGTTGGAATCTTCGCTTTGATGAGGCAGTCAAAGAATTTGACTTCATCAAGAACGAAGATGAGCCTTGTGTGTACAAGAAGGTTAGTGGGAGCATAGTAGTGTTTCTGGTCCTATATGTGGACGACATCCTTCTCATTGGGAATGATATTCCAACATTGCAAAAGGTTAAGCAATGGTTGGGAAAATGTTTCTCAATGAAAGACTTAGGTGAAGCCGAGACAATACTTGGTATTCGAATCTATAGAGATAGATCGAATCGGCTTTTGGGACTAAGTCAAGAAAAGTACATAGACAAAGTACTAAAGCATTTTAGTATGGGAGACTCAAAGAAAGGGTACATACCTTTGGCTTTGGGAGTTCCTTTGACTAAAGAATAGTGCCCTAAAACCAAAGAGGAAAGGGACAACATGAGTAGAATCCCATATGCATCTGCTATTGGATCTATCATGTACGCTATGTTATGTACTAGATTGGATGTTGCTCATGCACTGAGTATAACCAGTAAGTTTCAGCAAGACCCTGGTGAGAAGCACTGGTCTGCTGTAAAAGGGATCCTTAAGTACCTGCGAAGGACTAAGGATCACTTCTTGGTGTATGGTGGTCAAGAAGAGCTCGTCATACAAGGTTATGCCGATGCTGCTTTTCAGACCAGCACTCAGGATTCTAGATCGCAATCTAGGTTTGTTTTTGTTTTGAACGGTGGTGCTGTCAGCTGGAGAAGCTCAAAGCAAGAAACCGTTGCCGACTCAACTACAGAATCTGAGTATATTGCAGCAAGTGAGGCTGCAAAAGAGGCTGTTTGGATTAAAAATTTCATTAATGGATTAGGAGTGGTCCCAAGCATCCTAGATCCATTAGAAATTTTCTGTGACAATAACGGGGCCATCGCACAGGCTAAGGAGCCCCGGTCACACCAGAAATCCAAACACATACTCAGAAGGTACCACCTGATCAGAGAAATCATTGATCGTGGGGACATCAAGGTTAGCAAGATATCAAGTGAAGACAATGTAGCAGATCCTTTGACGAAACAGTTATGTCCAAATCTGCACGAAGCTCATTTGAGAGCATTCGGTCTTAGGGCTATGCCCAATTAGGACTAGTGCTAGTGGGAGATTGTTAGTGTAAGCCCTAGCCCCAATACATTGTAACGAAACACTTGAAATTAATAAAATGAGGCATTTGTTTTATCCTTTGTATTCCTGTGCATATCAATTGATAAAACTATCCAAGAGTGTTGTTTCGGTTTAAGTTATCATGTGTGAGGCATATGGATTGTAAGACCTTGAAACAAATGAGACATCATTCTAAATATCCCTAGTCAGTCATTGTTATGGGAATAACAAATGAATTAAGACTAGTATGCTCTCTCTGATCTTATGAGTTCTGTCTTACGGATCATTAGGACAAGAGTGTCAATCAGAGATCATAGATACATGTTAAAGAACATGGTATCTGGATTCGATCCGCTCATGAGAACACTACATGGTACAAGTCATAAGTGTTTCTCATATGCAAGTTTTGTATCGGAGTTCTTAGACCTGAAATCTCTATGAAACTCTTTATGAATTACTGTGTACTTTGACATACACCTAACGTGCTCGTAACAGAGTGACAAGTACGGATATGATTGGGTATGCACTGATTCATGTTAGAGAGCATGAGAGAAGTGAAGGGATTACCCCTCTCGATAAGAGAGAAAAATATCACCGGCCACTTGATCAGTGAACTGAGAAGTGTATGGCCATACCGAGATGAAATAATGAGTAATCATTATTTATCTGAGAGTTCAGTGTCACTGGAATATCAAGAAATGAATTAATGTATATAAGGATGACTAGTTCCATGCCTTATATTAATTCTGATATTTATGGGTAAGGGACTATGCGAAATTGCATTAGGTCACCAAATGCCATATGCATTTTCATTTAATTTGGAATGCTATAATATCTTGCTAGAGAATATATATAGCCTTTGAATTAATTTATTAATTCATTGCCAACATTAAATGGACCTATAGGATCGCACACAAAGCATTGGGCTTAAAATATTTAAATTAAGTATTGGACATTAATTTGGACTTTTAATTAAAGTCAAATTAATGTATGTAATGGGTTATAATATTGCTATTTGGCTTTGGTCCATGAGAGAGAGAAATTCAGCCCATAAGGTTTAATTTCAATTAATTAATTATCTTGTGTTAATTAAGTTAATTGAATATTAAAGCCTAAAGGAATTTAAATTAAATTAAATCACTTATATATTTAATTAAGTGATTTCATTTATTTAAATGTCTTATGTTTTATTTCAAATTTGAATTTAAATTCAAAGGAGTTTAATTCAAAATATATTACTTATCTTTAGGAAGTGATAGAGTTTGAATTAATTATCTTAGGATAGTTGAATTCAGATTAATGACTTGCCAAAGGATAAGCATATATATTAAAAGAAATAAAACCCTAAACCTAATTTTTTTGTGGCATGAATAGTGACTCTCTCTCTCTTAATTCTTTTGTTCAATTTTTCACAAGGAGAAAGGATTGTTCCTCATTCTCTTGTGTTATTGAGCAGTAATAGCAATCTAAAGAAGTACAAAATCAAGTTTTGTAGCTTCAAACTATAACCCTTACACAATACCGAAAAAGAGATCTAGCAATCTCGTTTTTAAGCCGACGGTGTAATTGTGTGTGTGAGAATAGAGGGAGTGGCGCAAAAGGCTATTCCTTGGCATTGGTGATCGAGATCTAAGGTGGATAAAGGCATCTTGGTTGCTGGACATCACAAAATCAAAGAATAAAAGGCATCATCTATTGTAAGTTTCAAAACCCTAAAATTGCATGTTTTCGTTCCTATCTTTGGATATGTATGGTATGTATGATCAAATTTTTGTTTTTTCGCTGTGCTATCATGATTATCATACTATGTCATATTCCATCTCCACATAGCATCATGCTTCTTTTGAGTAATGGGTAAAGCTGTAACAAAGTCCATAGTGACGTTGTCCCATTTCCACTGAGGAATAGGAAGAGGATTCAACAATCCAGAAGGAAGTTGATGTTCTGCTTTTGCTTGTTGACATGTTAGGCACTTAGAGACATACTCAATTATATCTCTCTTCATTCCTGGCCACTAGTAAAATTGTTTCAAATCTTTATACATTTTGTTGCCTCCAGAATGCATGGTGAATACTGTACTATGGGCTTCTTGCAATAAAGCTCCCTTCAATTCTTTATTATCTGGCACACATAATTGATTTCGATAGTAGAGACTATCGTTAATCCCAATTGAATACTCTACTGGACCACCTGCATGGACCGACTGAGCTAAACGTTGTAGCTTTTCATCACCTTCCTGGGCATCAATCACTGTCTGTCTTAGACTAGAGCGAGCTCGTAATTGAGCTAACAAAGCTCCATCGGATGAAAACTTCCATTTACAAGTTTGTAATAACAAGGTTGCCATCATTTTCTGACTCAATGCATCAACTACTACATTTGCCTTTTCCGGATGATAGTCGACTATACAATCGTAGTCTTTGAATAATTCTAACCATCTGCACTGTCTTAAATTGAGATCCTTTTGTGTAAGCAAGTACTTAAGACTTTTATGATCTGTATACATTCTGCACTTTTCACCATAAAGGTAATGTCGCCATATCTTTAAAGCAAACACAACTGTTGCCAGCTCCAAATCATGAGTTGAATAGTTCTGTTCATGAGGCTTTAACTATCTTGATGCATAAGCCACTACTTTACCCTCTTGCATCAACACACACCCCAATCCATTTCTCGATGCATCACTATACATAGCATATTCTTTACCTGCTATTGGCTAGGAAAGGACTGGAGCTTCCATTAACATCTTCTTTAATTGATCAAAACTGGCTTGGCAACAATCTGTCCATTCAAATCTAGCTTGTTTTCGTAGTAACTTAGTGAGCGAAGAGGCAATAACTGAAAAACCTTTTACAAACCACCTATAATAGCCAGCAAAACCCAAGAAACTTCGGACTTCTAGCACATTCCTAGGCGGTTTCCAATTTACTATTGCCTCAATCTTTTTAGGGTTTACCCTTATGCCTTCCGAAGACACCACGTGCCCAAGGAAAGAAACTTCTTTAAGCCAGAGCTCACATTTGCTTAGCTTTGCATACAACTGTTGTTCTCTCAAGGTTTGTAATACTATTCTCAAATGTTCTGCATGTTTCGCTTCATCATAAGAATAAATCAGAATATCATCTATAAACACCACGACAAACTGATCTAAATAGGGTCTGAACACCCTATTCATCAGATCCATGAAGGTTGCCGGTGCATTAGTCAGCCCGAAAGGCATTACCAAGAATTCGTAATGTCCATATCGACTCCTAAAAGCAGTCTTCTAAACATCTATATCCTTAACCTGAAGTTGATAATATCCTGACCTCAGATCAATTTTAGAAAACACTCCTACACCCCGCAATTGATCAAAGAGATCCTCAATCTGAGGTAAAGGATACTTGTTCTTCACAGTCACCTTGTTAAGTTGTCTATAGTCTATACACATCCTCAAAGTGCCATCCTTCTTTTTGACAAACAATATCGGTGCACCCCAAGGTGACACACTAGGCTTGATGAAGCCTTTGTCTAATAACTCTTGTAACTTAACTTTTAACTCCTTTAATTCTGTTGGTGCCATTCTATAAGGTGTTCTGAAAATAGGAACAGTTCCAGGCAAAGTCTCGATAGATAATTTTACCTCTCTTTCTGGTGGTAAACCCGAAAGTTCCTCGGGAAAAATATCAGAAAACTCATTAATCACGAAAATATCTTGAAGATTAACTGTCTCCCTCTTAGCATCAAGAACCAAAGCCAAGAATGCTTCGCATCATTTTCTAAGGAATCTTTTCGCTTTCGTAGCCGAGATAACATTGATTAAGGGTTTAGACTTAATACCCTGAATCAATATCTCTTATTCCCCATCATTCTTAACAACCACTGTTTTAGCTTTACAATTCACTATGGCTTGGTATCTAGGCAACCAATCCATACCCAAGATTACATCAAATTCATGGAAAGGTAAAACAATTAGGTCAGCTGGAAACTCTCTCTCTTGAATTCTAATAGGGCAACTTCTATAAACTTCATTTACACGTATACTATGGCCCAAGGGACTTATTACACATATATCATAGTTCAGATGATCAACAATAGATACATTTCTACCCAGCTCCCCATTACAAATATATGAATGTGTAGATCCTAGGTCTATAAGCACATACACATCATTATCAAAGAGGGAGAATGTACCAGCTATGATCTCAGGAGCATCAGCATCCTATCGAATTTTCATAGCATAAGCGCTAACAGAAGATGTAGGAGCGAATGGTCGATCCATTGTCTCAGAAACATTCCTGGACTGGGCTCTAAACTAACCCGATCCACCTCTGCCCCTACCACGACCTCTACCTGAAAAGGGTGCATTAAAAGCTCCCCAGTTACTCTGTTGACTGGAGGCTTGTTCCTGCATCATAGGACAATTTGCCATAAAATGCTCCGTGCTGCCACATCTGAAGCAACCACCTGTGAGCATTATACAAGTGCCCCAATGTCGCCTAAAACAATAAGTACATTCTGGAGCTTGACCTTTGCCCTGCCCTGATGCAGTACCTCTACTAGATTCGGCTGGAGATAAAGTCCCCTGTTGTCCACCTCTAAATGTAGAGCGAGTACCAAACTCCATTGGTTGTTCTCCTGGAATCATTCTTGGTCTTTTTCTCGATGAGGAACCACCCCGAGAAAAGCTTCTTCTTCTTTGTTCTCTTTCTCTTTTTGCATTTTCTTCTTTCTCAACTCGGATAGCTGCTTGAACTAGCTGATGATAATCCACAGGATGTAAAGAAATAGGTCCTATCAAATGATCATTTAATCCATCTTCGAACTGGCGACACTTGAAAGTCCTAGTCAACATAGGTCTTTGTACATATTTGCTCAGGCGGCTAAAATCTGCTTCATATGTAGCCACTGACATACCTCTTTGCTTTAGATTCAGAAACTGCTTCAACTTTTCATCTTTGTATGCTTTAGTCAAATACCTTTTTTTAAACTCTGCCACAAAGAATTCCCAAGAGAGGGAATCAGGTAGCTGAGGTTGTGTCTGAACTAATTTTCACCAGTCATAGGCTGCTCCCTGAAGTAAGGACACAGCACAAGTCACCTTTTGATTAGCTGGGCATTGAATTTCTGCAAACACCCGCTCCAACCTTTCAAGCCATAACTTTACTTTCTCAAATTCTTCCTAAGTAGAGCCTAGAAATTCTTCTGTACCATGCTTCCTGATCTCAAAAATAGGAGCCCTTGGTGCCTTTGGTGTAGTCATCCTTTGCAAAATCTGAGCCATGTCGTGGGAAATCTTCAACAAGGCTTCCCCAGACTCAGTAGCAGCTGCACCACCTCTAGTGGATGCAGAAGATTCAAGCTGAGAAGGATTCGATTGACCAGCTAGATTGCTTTCAGCCGATTCATCTACCACTTCACGATGTCCTTCCATCACTAACAATATCAAAGAAACACAGGGACATCCACAATAAGCCAACATCAACAAGAATTCTATAACCAATAACCTTTAAATTCCTATAGGCCAGAACCGCCTAAATCAAGGCGCTCTGATACCAAAAATGTAATGACTATACTAGATAATTTTGATTACTGTTACTAATTACATTCATTGATGTTATTAATCTTGTGATTTATCTGTTGATAATGCATATATGAGCATACATACATTTATACTATACATATCATATACGATTAAGGGTGATACTTTCGCATGCTATTGGTTATTCTTTACATAACTTAATAATTACATGCCTTTAAATACACATTTATCTTTATATAACCAAAAAGAGATGCAAAGTTAATCTCATACATCAAAATGCTACTCCTATTCTGATGTTGACTTGGGAGATTGTTGGCTTTGTCCCTGAACAAAAGTTTTACCCTGTGAACCTACACGGATAAACACCCGTGCTAAGCTATAAAGCTTAGTAGGGAACAACTAATATATTGATAACCACTCACAAGGGTTATCACCAAGCATGCAACAATAATATAACATAAATTGCATATACTTCATTAATAAAGAATAAAGTAATAATGAATGAATAAAATGCACTATTTGAAGGAATGATTCTTCCATTAAATCATAGAATGAAAGATTATAAACTGTATATGCATAGTATTCATCATATAAATTTGCCTGCTTAATTTTCTATGAGTGTGGATAACGGGTACTGTGGATACCATAAGGTATCAAATCTATGAATACCCGAAGGTATTAAATCTGTGGACCCATTCGGGCCAGAACTATGGTCTCATTTAGAGACAAATTGTAGACTCATAAGAGTTAGACTATAGCAGCTGTGACTGTAACCCTATAGGCATGCCTATCTATCCACAACCAAGTATTTATGTGCAGGCATAATAAATCATATCTCATATTGTGAAATCACATTACTATAATTTAATTTAACACCAACAATTATGAAGTACTATAATACTATGCATTGTTACTTTCATAGCATAAAGAGTAATTATTGTACTATGGTTTTATTAAAGTAAACACATACCTTCTATACTTTGAACTTGAATAATAAAATCTTGAACTTCTATCTTTAAATAAACCTTTTAATTAAAAAGGAATATATTACTATATCCTTACAATTTAGGATGATTCATAAGCTTAGGAAGGGCTTAGGCAAGTTTAGATCTCAATTGGAGTCATAAAATACAAGTATCAAAGATAGAAAACAAATGCTTATTGTCGCACTCGCGATGAGTGTCGCGCCCGCGGTATTAATCGCACTCGCAACAGTCAGCAATTGCCTAAAAGACTATTCCTTGATATCACGCTCGCGACACAAAGCGACGGTTTGATGTCGCACTCGTGACACAAAGTGACGGCTTAAAAAGCTTCAACTCTTGTTTCTCAAAAATCCTGTGAATCAATTTCAAAACTCATATTGCATCTCAATTTCAACATACTAAACGGCTTTTTCTGAAAATACTATCTTCTACAAAGTTTTAGGCTTATATTTTTAGTCTCCAAAAAATTAAAAACCACTTCAATAGGACCTGTAAATCTTTAGATATTCAAGAAAAATCATAGACTATTCATGAAGATGAAATAACCATCACAATCAAATTTCAATACCGATTTTCACTATCAGACAATGAAAATCAGATTTCGGTCTCTTCTAAAAAAATCAAGATATATAAGTCTAGTTTCTATACCCACTTGAATTTCTTCATTTAGACAACTGTAGCTCAAGATATGAGCAAAAGTATACAGACTGGTCAAGTGATCTTTAAAATAGATTTTCATGTTTTCAACCCAAAACTTGTATATTTTCAACTCTAAACCACTTCCAAGCTTATAATCATCCATAGAACACCTAATAGAAGTGATGAAAATAGTTATCATATTAATACATCAAAGATACACACATAAACACACACAAGTTCCCATACCTTGCTTAAGCTCCACTTTTTCTTCAACCTTGAGTACTTTCTTTCCCTTTTCCCTTACTTGCTTCTCCTTCTATAAAATAAGACATTTCCATGACTACTTCTCAAGCTAGCCAATGAACAACACATATCAAAGAAGAAACAAGGTTACCTTACCACTAAACCCCAAATAAATTTTCCTTTCTTTCCACCAAAACCAAGAAATTTAGAGAGAGAGAATTTAAGAGAGAGTATTTAGAGTTTGTGAGAAGAGGAGAATGGAGGATGAAGACACCCTCTTGGCCGGCACTCTCCCTTAAAAATATCCCTTTCTCCTTCTTTTTAATTGGCCCAAATGTCACATAAACACAAAAGTTGCTATGTGATCCTTTACTTTATTTTTAAATCTACCCCAAAACTTATCCTTTAGCTTTTCAATTAGGTCATTCTCTATACAATTATTCTTAATTAAACATAGGCACTAATAATTAATTAGTGATAATTCTCCTAGGATATAATGAGGGGCATTACAATATGCTTCCATGATTACTAGGTTATATTGATCCATTTAGCTATGATTTAGCATATAATATATATACAACAGAAAAACATTCAGGATAAATAATCAAAATGACATATTTAATTAGTGTTACCAACTAGTTGGCAACAAATAAGTCATATACAAAATAAGGAAAAATTTTCTTAACAAAATAAGGCAACATTTGCCTAACAAATGTCACTTGCAAAAACAATTATAGAAAATTCACATTTACATCAATTGTTCTTGGCCATAAGTCAATTACATAATTAGCATCAAAATGCAATAAATCATTAACTAGTAGAAACACAAATTCCTACATTCATCCCATCATCCTAGCTATAAGATATCCCAAAAATAAGGATAGAGTTGCCCACACGGCATAAAGAAGAAACTGCTTCTGGTGTTTCATGTCCCTGATCTGGCGAACCAACATAGCTGCACTATGTTTCCACATCTCTAGCTGATTTTCCAAAGAATTTTTTTTGCCTCCAACTCTATAAGTTTTTGCCTCATATCACTCCTTTCATTTTGCAATGCCTGAATTGATAGTTGAAGCTCCATATTTTTTTCAGGATAAGCAGGGTCATACTCTTCATCCACCTCTCATTCAAAATACCTACAATCAGGGGCGTAGTCAGGAATGGGATTCAGTGGGGTCAATTTTTTAATGGGATCAATTGTTATGGAATTATTTAAAAATTTTAGTGGGGTCAATTTTGAAAAAAAAAATTACCAAGGCTATTTTAAAAATTTTTCTAGATTGATTGGGGTCAATTGACCCCACTAATAACCAAGTGGCTACGCCCCTGCCTACAATCACCTTTCTGCATCACAGATCTTTACTGCTAAATCATAGAACTCCATTTAGTAAGAACTTAAGTATCTCTAACTTAATTAAAAATTTGTAACCCTAAAAAAATCTACAACTTAGTTTTAGCACACTCCATTCATCCTCACTACACCCAAACAAGAAATATTGAAAGTAATAATTTTTAACTTTTGAAAAACACCGTCTTAGTTAATTTTCTGAAACCAAACAACTTCCCAAAATCGCATTGTACAAAAAAAATATTAACATACCCCATAATTACTACATCTATGGAAAACCCTCCCTTTATTTTCATGGGTTTTAGCCACTAATTTGATCGCCTCGACACCACATCGATAATGCTTCTTTTTTGTACAAGTGCTGGAGTTTTGAGAATATGGGCTCTTTCTCTCTCCCATTTTCATTTTGTATTTCTTTGCCCTAATGGAAAACAGTGATAGTTGAAGTCAAAGGTTGAACTTTAAAAATAGGGGCTGGGGAAGGAAACTGATCTTTAAAAGCCACATCAGATTTTCTTTTCTTTTTTTTATTAATGCTGACTAGGAGAGAGGTGCCATGCGGAGGCTGACGTGTTGCGTCACTATTGGGTATCGTTGCCTCCGTCTGCCATGTGTGTTTTTCGTTCAAAGTAAGGATATTTTGGTTGAAAGTGACTTCAGGGATATAATCCAACCAAAAAAAAAGTTTAGGGACATTTTCACCCCATTTTGAAAAGTTTGAGGGTAAAATTCACTATTATCCCATTCCTTTTTGGTGTGATAATTAATCAACTCTCCACATTTATGCTAATCCCGTTTTTCATAAATGGCCTAAGCATTTGGAAATCGATTATAACATAGTTTGGAACAAGTATAAAGATGGTTTTATTACTCCACAGTATGTTTCAACTCATCTCAAGCTTACTGACATTTTCACCAAATCCTTAGCTTCTCCACAGTTTCATACTATCATTTGCAAGTTGGGTTTGCTTTCAGCACCATCTCCAACTTGAGGAGGTGATGTACAAACTTTAGTATTTATAAATCATGTGTGTATTAGTTAGCTAATGGTAGTTTGTTAAATTGTTACATATATAGTTGTATTATACACATTTTCAAATGAGTGAGAAAAAAGATACAATTACTTTTTCTGTCTCTAACACTTTCTCTCTCAAGTTCTTGAATTTGTTCAGCAATCAATTGCAAAAACTAGGGATGTAATCGAGCTCCTTTCACAATCAAACATCCAAGGATCATCGGGTAGAATGTAAGAACTACAGATACTAGAAAAAATCAAATATTAGAAAAAGAAATCAAGAAGGAAATAAGCTACAGAAATTGTAAGTTTAATACTAGAAAACAAATCAACAATTTTTTTTTCATAAAAGGAAAAAGAAAAAATAAAAACTTTAAGAAACCAAAATTTAAAATCAAATTAGAAGTTGATTTCAGTTATCAATGGCGAAAGGCAACAGCAAAGGTCGGTAGCTTAATTACCAGTGGCGACATGCAAAGGTCAGCAGATTGGGATAGGTTTAGTTTTAGGGATTTGATTTTAATGTGAAAGAGAGAGAAACCGAGGAGAGGAAACTTAAAAGGTGATATTTTTGTTTTGTTGTGTTTCCTAATTCGGTCAAGTCGGATTCCTAGGGTTTCAACCTGATCCGATTCGAACTCGAAATATATATGATTTTCCAACCCTATTCGAATGCAATTTTTGGATTGAATTGTTCGGATTCTTCAAGTTAGGTCGAGTTTGCACACCCTTAATATCATCAAGTAAGGGCAAAAATAAATAAATAAAATAAAAATACGATTAGCCTTCTTCAACCGTGGTTAACAAAGAAGAAGTAAAATAGTCGGATCTTCCAAAATTTGAAGAGCTTTTGTTGAAAGTAAAAACATAAATAATTTCACTTTTTTATAGAAAAAACAGAGAGCAGAATATTTCTTATAAAAAGAAAGAAAAATATTAATATCTTTTAATATATCAAAATATTATCTACCACTAAAATACGATTAGTAAAATATTATTTTTTTCAGCCGAGTTTAAAAAGGAAAAATCAAAACTTTTTTTTATGTAATATAGAAAAAGGAAATGGAGCTTGAATTTGATACTTTTGCTATATTAAAATCAATTATTTTTTATTTAATATTAAGAAAAAGCATACGAAAGCTTTGATTTTAAGACTTTTCCATCATATTACAACAAGCGTCATGTTCCTGCTCATATCTCCTCTCAGAAACAGAAAAATCATAGCTTGCCACTTCTTGCGTTGGCTTCTTTTCAGTACTTTTTAGACAAGCGATGAGCGCATAACTGTGCTTTCTACATCGTCCACAAAAGTGTGATAGACATAAAAGCCTAATTGTGGGGCTCACTCTTTCATTACAAGCCCACCGTCAAACGGCTACTGTCTTGCCATACACATTATTATATATGTGTATAGATTCTCATGTGATTTTGTCCTCAAAATATAGTCACGATAATTTCAATTATCAAATCTCTCATTTTCTCACTCAACACCGCACAGTACAGCTGAATTCCGCTAGCATTCACGAGAGATGATAGGGTCGCAGCGGTTCGGAAAGATCAGGACCACTAGCTGTCGGTCAAATATGTAATTTAGTGGGTGTTGATCAAATCGTGGTCAACATTCTCCTAAATCTTTGATTAATTAAGATAATACTAATGAATAGGGATTAGGGGCGCTTGGGCTAAAAAACAACGAGGTTACTATAATCATGTCGTTGTCGCCTTAACGGTTTATACCCAACGTGAGACTATCATCACTGTCCAATTCATACACTCTGTCTCTTTCAATCCACGCCCTTCGTTTTCTTTTTTCTACTTTTCTATTGAAAATTAAAGAAATGAAATAAAAAATAATTAAAAGCTAATGATTTATTTATATAGACTTAATCTGCTGCACACATTGTGTATGTATTGTTTTATTTTTTTATGTAACGGTATATATCAATATACACCATACGTATTTGCATACTGAATTTCATTTCTAATTAATACACATACCAAATGTATATCGATAAAAAAAAAAAAATTAATGTAGCTAATGGCATTAGTGAAATAAATTTAATTCACTTAATAATTTCTTATGGCACTCTATTACTCAATTCTTTTTTAATGAAATTATGAATCACTTATAGAGGATACCAATATATCATGGTACTTGTATCTCTCACTCCCTAACCACCTTTTTCTCAGTTTTGTTCTCATTTCCCCTCTAATTAATCTATCTTCCCAAGGTCCTAGCTTGCACAAGCCTCCACTTTTCTTCCACAGTCTCTCCTTTCTCTTCCCTATGCTCTTGTTGTCTCCCTCTAAGTTTTCTTCTTCTCTCTCCCTTTGGTCTTCTGCTACTGAAAGGTAAGACTTTTGTCAATTAAATCTTTGTATCTTCCACTTGTTTGTATAATTGCATCTCCAACGGTCACTTTTCTGGAAATGTTTTTCTTGATTTTACTGGTTTTGTGTCTTTGTAATTCTCATGAGCTAGTGAGTTCATTGAATAATGATGGGTCTGCTCTTTTTTCTCTCAAGCAATCCGTTTATGAAGACCCAGAAGGGTCTTTGAGCAACTGGAACTCCTCTGATGAGACCCCTTGTTCGTGGAATGGGGTTACATGCAAGGAGCAAAAAGTTGTCTCTGTTAGCATTCCGAAGAAGAAACTTTATGGGTTTCTTCCTTCTTCTCTTGGATCTCTTTCTGACCTTAGACATGTTAATTTGAGGAATAATAGATTATTTGGTAGCTTACCTGCGCCGCTTTTTCGAGCTCAAGGGCTACAAAGTTTGGTCCTTTATGGGAATGCCTTATCTGGGCCTTTGCCAAATGAAATTGGCACTCTTAAGTACCTTCAGACCTTAGATTTATCACAAAATTTCTTCAATGGGTCAATACCCACATCATTTGTTCAATGCAAGAGGCTTAGAAACCTTGATCTCAGCCAAAACAATTTTACTGGTTCTTTGCCTGATGGGTTCGGTTCCAATCTGGTTTCTCTCGAAAAACTTGACCTTTCATTCAATAAATTCAACGGTTCTATTCCTAGTGATATGGGAAATTTGTCTAGTTTGCAAGGAACTGTTGATTTGTCACATAATCAATTCACGGGTTCAATCCCAGCTGCTCTTGGAACCCTTCCTGAGAAGGTTTACATTGATCTAACTTACAACAATTTGAGTGGTCCAATACCTCAAAACGGTGCTCTAATGAATAGGGGGCCGACAGCTTTTATTGGGAATCCTGGGCTTTGTGGTCCTCCATTGAAGAACCCTTGTTCTTCAGATACTCCTGGGGCAAGTTCACCTTCATCAATTCCTTTCTTGCCTAATAATTATCCCCCTCAGGACAAGGATAATAATGGTGGAAAGGGTGAAAAAGGAAGAGGACTAAGCAAGAGTGCTATTGTAGCAATAATTGTGAGTGATGTAATTGGAATTTGCCTTGTCGGATTGCTGTTTTCTTACTGCTATTCAAGGGTTTGTGCGTGTGGTAGTGATAAAGATGAAAATTGTTACATTTTTGATAAAGAAGGGAAGGGCAGGAAGGAGTGTTTTTGCTTTAGGAAGGATGAATCTGAGACTCTCTCGGAGAATGTGGAGCAGTATGATCTTGTGCCACTCGATTCCCAGGTGGCCTTTGATTTAGATGAGCTGCTTAAGGCTTCGGCTTTTGTTCTAGGGAAGAGTGGAATTGGGATTGTGTACAAAGTTGTACTTGAAGATGGGCTAACTTTAGCTGTGAGAAGATTGGGTGAAGGAGGCTCCCAAAGGTTTAAGGAATTCCAGACAGAAGTTGAAGCAATTGGGAAGCTAAGGCATCCTAATATTGTAACTCTCAGAGCTTATTACTGGTCTGTGGATGAGAAATTGTTAATCTATGATTATGTACCCAACGGAAGCCTTGCAACTGCACTTCATGGTGAGTCTTTGAAAACCGTCTTGTTGCTATATTAGTAATTTTTAGTATCTATATGCTTATGTTGTTTTGACTGTTTTCTGTTATTTTATTTATGACTTTAGGGAAGCCTGGAATGGTTTCATTTACACCATTGTCGTGGTCTGTTCGGTTGAAAATCATAAAGGGGATTTCAAAAGGCTTGGTTTATCTTCATGAATTCAGCCCTAAGAAGTATGTTCATGGAGACTTGAAGCCAAATAATGTACTTCTTGGACATAACATGGAGCCACGAATTTCTGATTTTGGGCTCGGGCGCCTTGCAAATATTGCTGGGGGGTCACCAACCCTACAGTCTAGTCGAATTGGTACAGAGAAACAGCCACAAGAGAGACAGCTAAAAAGTGCACCAAGCTCGGAAGTTGCCACAGTTTCATCTACAAATTTGGGATCTTATTACCAAGCCCCGGAAGCACTTAAAATGGTGAAACCATCTCAGAAATGGGATGTTTACTCATTTGGGGTGATCTTATTAGAAATGATAACGGGAAGATCCCCACTGATCCAAGTGGGCAACTCAGAGATGGATCTTGTTCACTGGATTCAGCTATGCATCGAAGATCAAAAGCCACTTGCCGATGTTTTAGATCCATATTTAGCTCCCGATGTAGAGAAGGAAGAGGAAATTATTGCAGTTCTAAAGATAGCAATGGCTTGTGTTCACAGCAGCCCTGAAAGGAGACCTACAATGAGGCATATTTCTGATGCTTTGAGCAGATTGGTCACATCCTCTGACTAAGAAATTAGATGCAACTGTGAAAAAAATTGAGGCTTTTTTATTAGCGAATTTGCGACTTAATTCTTCGAAAATGAACTTCAAGCCAAGAACATGTTTCCTTGTGAATTGAAGCATTTTGTTCTTTTTAATCTTCTTGGTAGGATTCTGATATTTGTTATTTGCATTAGAGATAGGTGTTGGTTGGGAAGTTGGTGTTAGATGTTGATACGCTTTTGTACAAGATTGCTTGTTAGTGTACATGTCTGATCTTGCTTTAATTTGCAGTCCTTTTGTCTGTTTGTTTGTACTGTTAATGGAAAGTCATCTGTTTAATTATTGCAGTTTCCTTTTGCAACAAGAAATAACAATAATTGAGTAAAATCATAAAGTAGGTGATCAACTGATTAATACTTTATAAGTAATGATACAACAGTGAAAAATCAAGTATATATTTTTATTGATTTACACAATGATTTCTCTGTCCAAGCTCTCCATTTAAATAAATATTTGTCCTAATCAAGCTCTGCTTGTTATTTTTGAGCTTAGTAAAAAGAGAACCGATTCTTATTCTTCTTTTTTTTTTTGTGATTTAGCAAATCAATTCCTTATTAATTAATGCATATGTTTTTCTCCTAAAATTGTGTTAAATTGTCCTTTGTAGCCCTAATCTCAATGCTGGATGAGATTATTTTTAAAAGGACTATTTGGGATATTATGAAGTATATAATGCAAAAACAGGATGCAATAGTTAAATATTTGTAAACGCCAAATCATGTGGCGCAAATGTAGGGAGTGGACTCCACTAATCAATCTATCCAATAAAGGAGAAAGTTCTTAGCTTTTATTTTATTTTTAACTTTGGCAGAGATTGTTGTTGGAATGTCTTTAGTCAATTCAATCCAGCTAATCTGAGCTTAAATCCATGGCTAATTCAGATCTCCTGTCATTGACTCTACCTCTCACTTTAACCATAATATTTCAAATTTTGCTACATCTTTAATCATAATAAGTTACCATCTTTTATTTTATTTTTATTTTCTTTTTAAGACAGTCAGACCAAAAAAAAAAACATTTTTCTTGTTTTCATTTAAAAAATTTTGGTTACCGACTGTTTCAGAGTATTAATAAACAATTAAAAAAAATTAAAAAACTTTTCAGTCTTATATTGATTATTTCATATTTTGATCCGAAAAATATTTTAAAATTATCTTAAAATTTTTTATCTGCATCAATTTAATCAACGCTATCTAAATGAATTCATTTCATTCAAACAACTTTCGGCTCTTTATATAATTATGAAAATCATTAACTAATATAAAATCTAATTAATTTTAATAATAATTTACTAGAATATCCTTTCATTCGTTGTCTATAGTCATATAATATTACTCTATTAATTATCTTTTTTTTATTAATGATGATAAAATAAAAAATACATAATTAATACTTTCTGAAATATAATTATATTGAACGGAATATAAAAAATTAAAAATTATAGCGATAAATGAAATGAATGGAGTAATTTACTAGTACTATTTAATGTGAGCATGATATTTATTTTTTCAACTCCAATTATTGTCCGGAACCGAAAATTGATTCGGTAAATTGGACGTACTGTACATCAGTAAATATGAATTATTAGATCATTTTTTATTTTTAATCTGATGGCTTAAATTTACCGATATACAGTAAATTGGTTGGACCGAACATCACCCCCAATAAGCCCCACATTTGGTGAAAAAAAAAAAAAAGATTGTACGAATGATTTACTATTTCTCATCTGAAGCTCTAAGTTCAGATTGCACTCATACCAATTAAGACAAAGTTGCTCATATCATAATTATTTATAACAAAACAATTTCAGTTTCTTCTTGCAATCCTTAGCCGCTTCACGCATTCAACAAACTCTCTGTCAACATTAACAAAATTATTTACCAAACTACAAAATGTCTCGCATTATAAAATAAAATGAACATAACAGCTTACTTCCAAGGAACATCACCAACACTCCTCCAGTTATCCTCCCTGTCCTTGTACAACAGACAGAATTCAGATCCTGCCTGGAATAGCCTTAACCCCCTTGCTGATTCTATTCCTGGATATTTTTGATCCAACAGTTCATATCGTACAAACTAAATACATCCGTGCACCGTATCACAATCCGATGTATTCTATAGGCTAAACTAATTTAAAAAGAACTGGTTTAAGTAATTACTTGACCTACCAAACATGTCTTGAAGTTGAAGGGCAAGAGTAGAGTAAGCAGCATGATCAAGAATGTAAATTTTCCTGCCAACAACCACTCCATCCATGTTTACCTTCACATAGCCCCTGTTTTCTTTGCT
The DNA here is from genome assembly GCA_037975025.1 of Excoecaria agallocha. Classification (NCBI taxonomy): domain Eukaryota; kingdom Viridiplantae; phylum Streptophyta; class Magnoliopsida; order Malpighiales; family Euphorbiaceae; genus Excoecaria; species Excoecaria agallocha. The sequence goes on from CM075809.1 coordinate 20,063,281, forward strand.
TTGAACTCCCTCTGCCTCCTCTCCACATTCATATTCTGAGTTTGAATGTTTCACTCCCATCAGCTCTTCATATCCCTCTTGGCTTACCACTTTGTACATACACAACAACCAGCTTTGTGTTAGACCGACCTCATGATTTTACTAACACACTCTAATCTGCTTCTTAATCATCAAATTAAAAATGTAATAAGGGTTACATAATTAAAATTCACTAAATATCCATTACACATCTAAACTTTAGAGGCACTAATTTTGTTAATGTGAATTTTTTATTCTTTCAAGCTCACATGATATCAAGAGATTCAATTTAATTTAACAAAATTTAAAAATAAATCAGTCCGATAAATTTTGAATAAGGCAAAAACAAGTACCATATTCCATGTAGAACTAATATTCCTCAACTCATCACAAAATACTCATTACATATTTAAATTTTGAACGACAACTCTTATCTCTCTAAATATTATTAAAGTGAATTATTTGCTCTCCTAGACGCCACACGACGCGATTAGACAAAATCAACTAAGAGATTAAGATGTTACCCGCAAATCTTAAGTGAGTAAGGAGTTTTAGAGACAAGTTTGAAGTACTATATATTCTATGTAGGAACTAATAAATAAAAGAAAGACGGAGATGTGTACAATGTCCTGAAGGATTATAAGGTTGAGGTTGGAAAGTTCCCAGACTAAGCCCGAGATCAATGATGCCATCTTCTTCCTTTGGTTGATGGTAAACTGAGTGAAGAGCTGAAGGATTGACAAAGAATCCTGATGCATTTGAGTCCATTTTTGGTTATATCAGGAAGGAGTTATTGGGTTGTTAAGTTATACTTAGTTGCAAGTCACAGGGGAACGTATTTATATGTGCCGGATTTGTGAGAATTGAATGAGTGGATGATGGTTTTTGCAAACATGGAAGACAAGGAAACTTATCTCCCATTATCAAACATAGAGGGGTGCTTATCTTCTGATATTACAGACATGCAAGTACACAGCCAAGTTACTAAAAAACAGAGAAACAAGGGATGGCCTAAGAGATCATAACAAAAGTTGGTTTGGATTTTGCAACCCAACATTGCTACAATGGCTCTGCTTTTCAGGTTCAAAATCCAAAACATCATCAACATGTAACTGCTTGGAACCAACACTGCTTCTGTTTATTTCTGTTTTACTCTCGTACGTAGGATTGGACTAAAAGATTTTTTACCATGCATTACGTGTTGAGGACTTCTCTAGAACTATTAAGTTACGAACTTTAAATCTCTAGAGCTATATAAACCATAATAAACAATATCTCATTCTTGGAAACTCATAATCCTGAAGATGATGCTAATATCATCGAATGAAATTCTTGATGATTCATTTGAAGAAGCAGTTTATACCCTTGGGCTCAAAGGTGAAAAATATGTTGGGAGTTCTTGAGGGCTGACGGTAGAATTGCTCTTGAAAGGGGGACAATGCTCAGTGTAGTCACAACCCCTGATCCCACTGTCTTGCCTTGAGAAGACGGTGTGCTCTATGGATGAAGCCTGCTTTTCAACATTGGATTCTCTTAAAATGGATTATAGCAATTGGATTGCATCAAGCAACTGATCTCTTTGGGGGCCCTGATTTTCAGTTTCCCATTTATCACCGAAATTTGAGGCCTCAGTCTTACCATGTCATCCATATCTTGAACATAAAATAAAAATAAAAATAAAAAAGAAGAAGAAGAAACAAAAAGAAAAACAAAAAACAAACAAATAAAAATAAAAATAAAAATTGATTTACGGGCTGCTGAAAGAATGACATGCAGCAACTATATCCTTGTAACATAAAGAAATAGTGTTATACAACTTTGGATAAGAAAATTTTGATTTAATCCTGAACAAAACTTCTGTAACTACATTTAATCTTTATCTATGTAAGTTACATAGGACCTTGATTTAGGTCTAACTGAACATAGAACATTAGCATCAATCTTCAATTTACTCTTTCCTTCGTCTTGATCTTCATCTTAAAGATACGGCACTGAAGCTCATGCAAACTCTGTTCACTTTTGCCAATAATTTCAGATTCAACTTTCAATAATCTTTTTCTCTACAAATCACTTATCAACGCTAATGTCTATTCAAGTAACAAACTGAATAGTTCAACATTATGCATTAAGCATACAAGTCATGCTTGCTGCAGTAGTAAATTTTGTCAGTAGTGAATTTGGCTGCCTAGATGGCTGTGTCAGTCACGATCACTGAGAAATTGGATTATGCAAGGATAAACTTGCTCCACCGCCTGAAGATACAAACCCAGCCAGGGGGGAAAAATGAAACAAAATTATTATGAAAAATAATGAAAACAACTGGCAGAAAAAAATAACATATGTTCTTCTCAACGTTGAACAAAAAAAGAAAGAGCATACCAGTCGTCCTCCCACCAAATCGTAGTGTGCATAATGAGGGCCCTCAGGTGCTCCAAACACTTTATAGGTAACCAAATGCTTGGGAATGAGCTTAACAGTATCTGGTGCATTAAGGCACCATAAACTAATTAATTTCATGTCCGCTCAAGGTAGATACACAAGCCAAAGATGTTTGAACATACCTTCTACAGCTTCAGGTGGGCAAATTAGATCTTGATCTCCAGCTAAGGCTAGAACAGGTACACTGCATTTAGATAGATGATCCTTGTAAAAAAATTTACCACTCCTGTCGCATAATCCACCTTCCCGAAAAGCTGTTGTAAGCTGCAAGATAAGTTTGGCGGGTATGGTACCTGCCAGAAGTAATCAGACTTATTTCCATCAAAGATAAATTAAATTATCTGAAAAAGAAATTAAGAAAGAAATACAAAAATATAGATGCACAGAAGCAACCATAAAAATGGAGAGAGGCAGCTGATTAAGCAAATTTAGATCACAAACAAATTACAAGCAACAACTTACAAAAGTTGTTCAAGACCAGCTTTTCTAATAACTCCGGATGCATCATGTCTTCTGCTGATATCAGATTATTAAGCCAAGACAAGACGTAAGGAGGACGAGATGAAAGAGGATATGCTGCTGACAGTAAAGCCCCTAAAGGTACAACGGGAACATTAAGAGCCTGAGCAGGATCTGCCTACAGGAAAAGGCCCTGATATTACTTTCTGAAACACAGCTATCACAGAAAATACACAGCTTATCCACACAAATATCAAGTCATGACCACCTACAAGGGGCAGAAGCAGTTTGAGTCTTGAATTTGAAGATGTATAGTCCAGTGATGATGCCAGAGTAACAATGGCGGCCAATCCAGAATCTCTTCCTTCGCAACCTAGGAACATGGTATTGAAGGGATGAATAAAATAAAATAAAAAAAAAAATCCTTGAAACAGTGCCTATAAATGCAATAGACTCTCCAAAATAAAAAAAGAAATGAGAAACCTTTTGTCTTTGTTCCCATAAGGTCAGGTCTTATAATAAATGCTAGTCATGTTTGTCTAGAACAATCCAATTGTTTCAAAACCTCTGTTTTATATCCTCTAGATTGGAATAAACAGGATTTATGAGATAGAAAATGACTACTACCCTTTGTATAAAATGGTTCTTCCAAAGAGATCCATGACCCAATTTGGATTCATTCAGAGGTTTTAGAGCTTGGTTCCTAGGAGATGGGCATAAGCACTAAACAAAAATTCCTACATCCCAGTATGTAAGCATACTAACCAAGCTCATTAGAACCCAATTTCCACTAAATTAGCATAGGAAAAAATTTGATTCAAATCCTACTTCCTCCTTTCTGGGAATTTAGAGTATAAGGACTCCAACGAGGCCTAAAGCAATGCTACTATACCTTGCCTTATCCATGTAATCCACAAAAATTGAAGAAAGATTATTAAGGTTTATGATATTTCACTTTGAAGCCTTTGGCGTCACACATGGTTGGCAACTATTTCTAATGATCTTATTATTTTGGATGATTTTTTGAGTGAACACACAAATAGTATGATCCACCTGACCAAACTTATTGCCTCCACTGTCATTTAAGACCAAATTGGTAACAGTATTGGGACTACCATTTCTTATATGTTGAGCAGATATGCAAGGAGGAAGTCTTGTTGTATGTCTTGTTAAGTAATAGTTTTGAGCCAAATCAAGTCTGTTCAGCAAATTTCACCAACTCTACAGCATATAATGACAAATGCTTTATAGTAACCAAAAAGCATGCCTCATTTTAGAAAAAGATTAGAAGCAACCATGCTATATCTAGTATGAGGCAATGAGTTTGCAATATGTGGCAAAATTTGTGTGTCATAGCATCTTACCACATCGTGAAACCATGGCATAAAGCAAGATACCTCCCATGGAGTGTCCAATTGCAAGCAATTTGCCATCCTTTGGCTTGGTTTCTGCTCTTATAAAATCCATCTACAGAAATAAATTTGACTTCCATTAATGTACATGAGTACCGATGACCCTTTCGTTCACTATATAACCCTTCAATTCACTTAATTGTTGGCGAATGGATCAGATTAGAAGACTCTTTACAGGTTACTAATTAGAGGACATTGAGGAACAGCACAATATATATTTAATTGTGAAGCAGACTGTGAAGACAAAAATAGCAATGAGTAATGTATATAGCATCACAATAATATAAAATGTCACCTTACCACAGCAGGTATATCCTCTTCTAGGTAATTGTCAAAATCCCAGTCATACTTCACAATCAAGTCAAGCTGTTTCTGAAAATCTTCTATGATTGCAGAAAGACGCTCTTGCATATCAACCAGCTGAGGTGAAACAGATCTTTGACCTTCCTCAAAAATATTTACAAGCCTTTGGCTTAGATCCTTTATTTGACTAGCAATAACTGAGCTTTGTCTTGTTTCCAACAAGCTCAAGAGCTTATATCTTATCTCATTAAAGCGTTCAGATAACTGAGAATCTTCTAGAAGTTTTGCTATTTGATCAAACAATTTATCAGAAATAATCTTTAATTGGCCTTCACTCAGAAGTCCAGAGAGTGTTTCCGACATTCGTATAAAAGTTTCTGTCAGCTTCATTACAAGCTTTGACTCATCCCACATGGTGGCTATACCAGTTGGATCCTGCGTGACAACCGAAACCTTGGAATCTGACAAGGAATTGGGAACATTATTTGTTGGTTGCTGATCTGTTGAAAAAGCTCCATTACTTACATTTTTCGCAACAGCTTCCATTGCTTCAGATGCTTCGTAAGCAGATTGCTGAATCCCTTTGGGATTGCTTTCATGTACACTCAATCCAGCGCCTCGAACTTCAAGAATCCATGTGTCAAATCCCTGACTAGACATATACCGCGCAAATGAAGACTGCAAGCACATAACAACTGTAAGTAAGAACATGTAATGTATACTAGAAAAATTGACATGCATTATAATTAGCATCAGAGCTCTCTAAGCTATATAGGACAACAAAACAACATTATCATTATAACATTATTGAATCATCAAATTCTTTCAAAGTTTAAGACTTCTGGAGCTACCAAAACGAATTTGAACTTGAATAAATGGGAGATAACTAAGAAGTGGTGGTCATCAAATAGTAGTGATTTCATATCATCAACAAATACGGTATGACATTATAATGTATTAAAGATAAATCAAGCTATAACCACTAACGGATGCAGTATATATAACTAATTGAAGCAGAAACAAAAACTAATTAATTGACTAAAAACAAAAGTAATTACCCCCGGAGAGAGATCATAACCAATTGCATTAGTGCCGACTCCAGACAATAGCAACAATGGATGATTTCTTGCAGGCGCCTATAAATGATCAGAGCTTTCTTTAATTAAAGAAAAAAAATACAATATGAAAGAGAAAAGAACCATAAAAGGAAATTCAGAGAGTACGAAAGACCTGAGTAGCAGGACGATAGCGCCAGAGAGCGAGACGCCAATCGGAATTAGGAACGGAGACATAGTGGAGCTCATCGGCGGTACAAATCGGCGGCCTGTCTGGAAGCTTCACGGCTGATTCAGGAGAATCGGTGGAAAAAGCTCTGAGTCGAAAAGATGTCTTTTTAGAAGAGTAAGATGAAGATATCAATCGTCGTTGAGAAAAAGACGCCGGGTAAGCCAAGGTGGAGGAGCGTGAGAAGACGAAATTGGGATTGATGAAGAGGTTGGCAAAGTGAAATGCAGATCGCAAATCGGATTGAATGGTAGTAGCTGTGGTTGCCATTTTTAAACAAATTTTGTTATCTAACGGTATCTATCGATGGATTTTTCAGCAGAAAAAGACGTTCATATCTAAATCTGAGTCTTTGTTTATTTGAGCTATGATTTGAATGTTATCTGGTGTGGATAATTTGACAGAGGAAGACGAAGAAAATGCGGTGGGTTCTGTATTAATGTCATACAGATGTCATTACCGGGGTTCATCGAACGAACGAGTTTAATGTTTAGATATTAGTACATCGACTTAGTTAGGGGTGAGCAAACTATGGGTAAAACCGAAAAACCGAACCAAACCGACCGATTTTTTTAATTTGGTTCGGTTTTTCGGTTTTTCGGTTCGGTTTCGGTTTATATTTTTAAGACTGTTCGGTTATTTCGGTTCGGTTCGGTTTTTAAAGGAGAAAACCGCATAAAAACCGAACCGAACCGAAATTTATTTAATTATATATATTTTTTTGATTTTTTTATTAAATAATTATTTTATACATATAAATTATTTTATTTTTAGTTGTAAATTATATGAGTACATTTATCAATTATTAATATATATTTTTAGGTGATAATTTAAAATTTTGACGATTAAATTGAAAATCGATTAAATAAAAAAAATTTTAATGGTTTTTTTGTATTATTTATTATATATTTTGAGATTATTTCTTTAATTTGAACTTTTATTTGTACAATTTAGATATTTTTACTTTAGTATATTATAATTTATAATTTTTAAACACAATATTTTTATTTTTTAAAAAATAATTTTAAATTTTGGTTTTTCGGTTAACCGAACCAAACCGACCGAAAATTTCGGTTCGGTTTAAATTCGGTTATTCTAAAATTTCGGTTCGGTTCGATTGATAAAAATATATAAATTTCGGTTATTTCGGTTCGGTTATTGAACCGAACCGACCGTTGCTCACCCCTAGACTTAGTATACAAATACATAATATCGTAGAGAATTGAGGATTCGTTTTTTCTTTATTTTATTCTAATAAATTCTGTATTTACTGTATTCAGCATGCATCGATTAATTAGTGCATCAATAAAAAAATTAATCAATTTATTAATATTAATTTTTTAAAATTATTAATTATTAATTAATTAATTATATTCGATTAATCAATTTATCGATTTTAATTTGATTAACCAATATTTTTTTTTAATCATTAAAATTTATAACATAAAATTATAAAAAAATAATTAGACAAATTTTAATTCAATTTCAAATACATAAAGTAATTTAATATAAAAATTACAAAATAAACATAATTTACTAGCTAAAATTTATATTTTATAAATTAATAGCTAATATTATAAAATAGATTTGATATTTATTAGAAATTAATATGCTTGATTCTAAGTCAAATAAAATTTTAAATAATATTAATTATTATAACATAAACTCTAAAATATAAGAAAATATAATTAAATATTATTAAGTAAAATATGAACACCAATATATGATAAAACATAATATATATAAAAGTTAATCCAATATTATATATAAATATTACTATATAATTAAAGAGAATGACATAATATAAATTTCGTTTAAAGTGTTATATAAAATTTATAGAAAAATATAAAAAATTAAGGTATAAAAATAAAAATATATTTTAAAGTATTATTTTATATAATTTTAGAGAAAATAGAAAAAAATTATATATATATGATACTACTAAATGTAATAACTTATATCCGGTCAAAGAGAAGACTCGGATACCGGATATCACAATCGGGTTTAGACAATTTGACGAAAAAAATAACCCTTTAATAAAAGCACTATTTATTTTATAAAAATTTTGACAGAGTATCCCCTAAAAATTCAAGTTGCTCCCTGAAACAAAATTATCCAAAACACTCCTATTTATTCCCATCCTACCATCCATTCTCCATTCAAACTCTAAAACACAAATAATGTCCTTCCTCCAATAAATCATAAATCAGCAAATATTAAACCATTCATATTTCTTAATTCACAATATTTTATTTTATTTTTTACTTTAGATACAATACTAAGTTGTCCAAAACTATTTAAATCATATTACATGTCCATAAGTTAAGTACAAACCCAAAAAGTATCAGAAAAACCGTAAAAGAACTTATAGTATATCCACCTCAAAATTCTTTTGTATTGCGATCCAAATTTTGATGCAAATTTACCTACGGCTTTCCAAAAACTTCTTTAACCTATGCGCGAAAAGAAAACCACGCGTTAAGCATATTGTTTAGTGGTGTTCAAGCAATTCTATTTTCCCACATTATATATATATATATATATATATATATATATATATATATATATATATATATATATATATATATATATATATATATATATATATATATATATATATATATATATATAAAGTGAATCATATACATATACATACTTAAATTTCTTAAACAATGCACATTTTAACCAATCAAGCATTTACACATGATAAAAGAACCTACAAAGGCAATTTAAACAAATATATAAATATGGTTATTATTTATTAATTAAATCAAATGTCAGACTAAACTTTGCGATTTGTATTTGCCCCAAGTAAATCCAGCAGAATCGCACTGAGCTGGATAAACGGGATATAATCGGGGGATTCAGTTCTCGGAACCATCCAATCCCCTTTAACAATTTTCCTTATTCCACATACGTATTTTTTTTCCGATTAATTATATACATTTCTATATACACACACACATATATATATACATGCAGTTGTGGATTCAGCTCTCGGAGCCATCCAATCCACAACTCAATTAAATTACATACACCAGATTCAACTCTCGAAGCCATCCAATCCAATGTTACATATTAAGACGCCGCATTACAATTTCCCTAATTGGCATGCCAATCTATCCAATTTCTCCAATTCTTATCTGGTTTTACTAAGGACAAATGAGAAATTTCATAAAAATATATTTTACTTATTTAATTTAGATAATTAAATCTTCAAATTTATCTTTTCTTGCTTTTCAAGATATCATCAATTATCAATTTAATATGCATCAAAAATTAGAAATTACATATAACTTAATGTCACCAACTATGACTCAAATAAAGCTTTCTCCAATTACACCGGCTAACTTAAGTCACCTTCAATTTATATTAATCATAGAACATAAACATTAATCTTTGAGTTCACAATATATATGTATACATACATACCACTTGTCAAGTTTAAATTTACTATTTACAACCTTATCCATAGTTATTCAACTATAATTTAAATGCTTTATGTACAATACCCATATTAACTACAAAATTTGTGTATAAGGCTTGCTTGTTAATTTTTGCTTTAAAAATCACATTTATAAAATAACTTTACTTAATCTTAAATTCAATTTACATAACTTTAAACATAAGAGAATTAACAATAATTAAATCCATCTAAAACATAAATTTTATAACATACATAATGCATAATTACTAAGAAAAAATAAATTTACTTGAACACTTACTTGCTAGTTAATTTCGTCTCAAAATTTCAACTTTTAAAACACCAATTCTCCATCAATTTCCTTCTCTTTCTCTATTTTCTTCATTTATTCCATTTCCTCTCTCTACAAAAATTCATATTTCACAAAATTGTTCAACAATTCATCCACCAAATAATAATTTATAGCCAATTCTAACAATTATATAACTATAATTTCACTTAATTACCAACAATTCCATTTTTCCCCAATTAATCAAAACCCTAAATATAAAATATATCATCTCTACCTCATATTTTTCACCATAAATCAATAATTAAGAGTGAATACATGCTTACCCAACTAAAGAGAGAGAGAAGCAACCAAAGAGAGAGATTCGATGGAGGAGGAGCCAATCCAAGGCTGCTGCCACACCAAGAAGAAGAGGAAAGGAAGAGAAAAAGGAGGAGGAGGAGGAAGGGGAGAGAGAGGGCGACGGTGGCTGCTGGCGGCGCCGGCGAGGGAGGCGGTGGTGGTGGCCGGACCAAGCAAAGAAAGGAGAAGAAGAAAGAAAGAAAGAAAGAAAGAAAGAAAGAAAAAGGGAGGGGTTGCTGTCGGGTTCTTTGGGACTAAAGGAAAGGAATTTTGGTTCCTTAAAAATCAAAGAAAATAACATGGCCAAAACTACATAGTTTTGGCCAAATATACACTTTAGTCCCTCAATTTTACTCTATTTATAAAATAGCCCCAAAATTTTTTAATTCTTTTCAATTACACCCAAGATTATTTAATATCTATAATATTATCAACTATCTATATATACTTTGGGTTAAGTGAAAAATTGGGGTGTTACAATTCCTTTCCTCTAAAAATAAAATTTCGTCCTCGAAATTTACCTGAAGAAAACAAATCCGAATAATTCTTTCTCATTATGTCCTCTGATTCCCAGGTAGATATATATATATATCGATTAATCGTAGACTAACAGTCAACTGGTACTTAAAAATTTAAATTGTAATCATTAACAAAAAATTTAAAAATTAAAAATCGTAACCGAGTCCATTGAATCGGTTAATCATAAAAATAAATTTGATTTCGAATCGATTTTTCAGTTAACCATATTTTCAGTTTTTTTTCTCGGCCCTAGTATTCACTATCTGAAATGAAGATTAAAATTTAAATTCAGAAATGAATAAAAAAAGTAAATGAAAAATCAGATTAATTATTTTGTTGCATTTTATAGCTTAGTTTTCGTTAATTAAAAAAATGTAATGTTATTTTTGGAGCAGGCCTGCTTGCTCGTATACTAGTATCGTTGAAGCCCAATAAGCCCCTTTCTCCTTCTCGAGCACTCCCGGAGTTTTCACTGCCTAAACGCTAACACGAAATTAAAGGTGAGCTGAGTTCTTTACAATTTGGCCGCCTCTTTGAAGAGTAACCGTCACTTGAACTCTTTCCCTCGCCCTCACATAATCACAAACAATCATGCCTGCGAATTGCAATGGTAATAGTAGTGGTGTTGAAGTGAAGAAACTGTTTATAGGAGCTGGATGCAACAGAATAGTTAACAACATTTCATGGGGCGCCGGTGATTTGGTTTCTTTTGGTGCGCAAAACGCCGTCGCTATTTTCTGCCCTAAGGTCTCCGTCTCTTTCTTTCACGTCTTCCTATGGACTTATACTGTTACTTTATGATCTTGTGTTCTCACTTGTTTCCTTTCTTTTGAAATTTTTGGACCAGACGGCTCAGATTTTGACTACACTTCCGGGCCACAAAGCCTCTGTCAATTGCACCCACTGGATTCCAAGCAATAAGTTTTCTTTTAGATGTACTCTTTTCATTTCTATGTTTCTATATTCTGTTCATTATCGAGTTCTTCTTTTTGGTTTAAGTATTTAATTTGAATTGGGTTTACAGATTGCTACCGCTTTAGTTGGTTGCTGAGTGAACAATGTTAAGGAATGGACAAAAAATGGGAGGAAATTGTTAAATTTGTTTTCTTTTAATTATTTAGTTTTGCTAAATTAGGAAAATACAGCTTTTCTTTTTCTTCTTCTCTTTTATCGTTTCTTGAAGAGTAGCTACTTTTCCTTAGGTTAGGGAGGTATCAAATAAGTCAAAAGGTTTCAGAAGAAAGAAATCAAAATGTTGCGTTTGTGTTTTCCCAGTTGGTTCGCTTTACTTATTAGTAACGATGCTATTTGCTCACAGCAACACACTTGGAGAAGCATTATCTGCTCTCTGGAGATGCTGATGGCGCCATCATCCTGTGGGAATTCTCTCTTGCTGACAGAAAGGTAGCCTTTTAAAATTTGATTTCAGTTTTGAGTTTTAATAATGGAGCAAATGGTATCATTGTTTATGTTCATGCAGTTGTTGGCTAATCTCTTCTTATTCTGCTTCTTGGCTGTATTATTTGCATTTACTAATACCTTGAACTCATAAATTGCCACAGCTATGCAATATCTTGTTAGATTATACGTAAGTGATTTTGGACTGCTGAGTATCAGAGAGTTACTAGTGAGAGATTGGGTGATTGTTGTTCCGTTGAATACGTTATTTACCACTATTTCGTCTCTTTACTTCCTCTTTGGTTTTGTTTACAGTGGCAGCAAGTTTTACTGTTACCACACTCACACAAGAAGGGCATTACGTGCATTAATGGGATTATGGTTTCAAAAGCCGAAGCAATCTTTGCATCTACTTCCTCTGATGGCACAGTTTACATTTGGGAAATGATACTCCCTTCTCCTGGAGGTAATTGAAAATTAAAAGCTTGTTCTTTTTTCACCCTCGTCAATGGTACAACGTAAATTTATAAAGTTTATCCTGCTTGCTATTGATGTTATGATAAAATGTGCTTAGGAAGTTGTCATATGGGCGTGATTTCTTTTTTATATTTCAAGGACTTTTAAATTTTTATTATTATTATTTTTTTAGGATAGTACTCAAATAACTTAATGGGTACTTCAGTGTGCTGAACTTCTTTTCAGTTTTTTTGCTGGTTAATACCTTGAGAAATGATGAGGTGACGCTAAAAGGATTTCCACAGATCATATATCTGTATTCTTGTTTCTTGTTATGAAGTTCGTATGTGATGCAAACTACATTTTTTTTCCTACACTAATAAGCAAGAGGGAGAATCTAAGAGAGCATATTTTATGCAATAACATGACACATGCCATCTAGATTCATTTGCCCTTGCGTAGTTTATTTCTCTGTCACTTGACTAATTAGGTTAAATTGTTGGCTAATATTTAAGTTGCATCTATTCTTCTTTTTCGGAGACAATGAAATGCATGTTAGATTGTGAAATAAATTTGTTATCTTATTTTAAATATCATTTTGAGTATTGTTCAAACTTAGAATCACAATTGCATGCAGAATGCAGCCAAGAATTGCATACAGTTTTACAATCTTAATACTCAAGTCTGTTTGATGATTATTTGGTTATCCTGCATCTATATTATATATATGGTTCTGGTTTCTGCAAAATTCCACGCAAAAGGAGCATGTTGCCTTCGGTTAGAAAAGAGTTGAACAAATTGTTTTTGCTGATTTTTAAACTTGTTTTGTTGTAGGTAACTGCAAATTGTCATGTATAGATACCCTCTTTGTTGGTTCAAAGCCTATGGTTGCTTTATCATTGGCAGAATTACCAGGAAATTCCAACTATATAGTCCTCGCAATGGGGGGATTAGACAGCAAAGTTCATCTTTATTGCAGTGAAAGGAGAGGAAAGGTATCTAGATTGAATTCTTTCACCTCTCGGCATCTTCTTCTTCTTCCTCCTCTTCCTGTAATTATTATGTGAGCTACTAACATATGATGGCACTGTTTAATCTTATTTATCCAGTTCATTCGTGCTTGTGAGTTGAAAGCACACACAGATTGGATTCGGAGTTTGGACTTCTCATTACCAGTATGCATGGATGGAAAAACTAATAGCATTTTGCTTGTAAGTTCATCTCAAGACAAAGGCATACGCATCTGGAAGATGGCTCTTAGAAGCTCATTAGCCAACAGTGAGGGTACTTGCAGGAAAGAGGAAATAAGTCTGGCATCTTACATTGAAGGTCCTGTTTTTGCAGCCGGGTCTTCCTCTTATCAGATATCATTAGAATCTCTTCTAATTGGACATGAGGATTGGGTGTATTCAGTCGAGTGGCAACCCCCTTTAACCACATCTGCTGATGGGGAGACCTGCCATCAACCTCAAAGCATTTTATCTGCTTCAATGGACAAGACAATGATGATCTGGCAACCCGAAAGGAAAACTGGTCTATGGATGAATGTGGTCACTGTTGGGGAATTAAGTCATTCTGCTCTTGGATTTTATGGAGGTCATTGGAGTTCAGATGGACAATCAATTTTAGCACACGGATATGGTGGAGCCTTTCATATGTGGAAAAATGTTGGTATCAATATGGATAATTGGCAACCACAAAAGGTTCCATCTGGGCATTTTGCTGCAGTGACAGACATTGCATGGGCAAGGTCTGGTGAATACATATTGTCAGTCAGTCATGACCAGGTGATAATTTCTCTAATGATAGGAAACAAATACATGAATGTGCATGTCATTTGTGAAATATTTCATGGATTGCTTGTGATTCAGAGCATATTTTTGAGGATGATGTGTTTTCTCTGAAAGAATCTATTTTCTGGATGAGCTTTTATCTTTTTTCTATATATGGTGCACTGGCAAAGTTTCTTTATCGGAGGTGGCAAATAACCTTGTAGTATCTTATGGATGTTATGAGTAAAACTAAATACCTATTAGCCGTAGAAACCACAAAGTAAAAAAAATGTATTATTTATTCAATGATTCGGTGGATACAAATAGAACTCTGAACTAATGTTTTAACTGAAAAATCTCTCAAATGTAGAAGTATAGATTTTAACATCCTGGCTTCATTGAGGGTTAGTAGGTTTGTATTATGCAAGTACACATCATGTCTATGATATGATTAGTTCCATTGAAGATCCTAAGGTTTGTTCCTCTATGGTTAACAGTTCATATTCTCTCATCTTTCTGCATTCTATTAAGCAAATTTTTTGGAAAAGAAAGTCAACAAAAATAACCATGGTCAGAAAGCTAGAATAGGCCTTTTTACTATCTTGTTGCTCAATAGGCCAATAAAGCATTTCTTTTTACCTCTGTATAAAGAATAAAACACTGTAATTTGAACAGGGAGATGTGAACATCACATATTTCCTGAAACAGACAATAATAATATCTCAATCTTTCATTCCAGACAACTCGTATTTTTGCCCCATGGCAAAATGAAGCTTCTTCCTCAAGTGAGGAATCCTGGCATGAAATTGCTCGCCCACAAATTCACGGTCATGATATCAATTGTGTTGCCATCATCAAAGGAAAGGGGAACCATCGTTTTGTAAGTGGAGCTGATGAGAAAGTTGCCAGAGTTTTTGAAGCTCCTTTGTCATTTTTAAAGACATTGAATCATACCATATCTCAAAAGTCTAGTTTCCCCGAAGACCTTCAAGTGGATGTACAGATTTTGGGTGCGAATATGTCTGCCCTTGGACTGTCACAAAAACCTATTTATGTGAATTGTAAGTCTCTAGCTCACACTCTTTCACTCTCCATATATATGTATGGCTCAGAAATGATTCATAAGAAAATTATGCCCAAATTTATGTGTAGATCAAATTGGGTTTGGGTGCCCATATTTCCAGTTACAAAATACACATTATAAACTAAGCGTGTTGTTTGACACTTCAAAACTTGCTGCTATAGTCTGCATTCCCATCAGGAACTCTAGTGCCAATACCAGAGCCAAAACACTTGTGTCACTGATCATATTGTTATACAGGTCATGGTGGATTCCACCAATTTATTATCTTCATCTGATGTATTTTTTTGTGCCACAGTTACTTTGTTACCTTTTTTTTTATTGTTCCAAGAAATTGATTTAACATGTTACCTGTGCACAAGTCTTTAAAATTTAGAAAGCATTTTGATGGATCATTTTCTTTTTCAGCCATGCTCGAGAGTCCAGATAGAAATGGGAATGATGGTCTTGACACCCTTGAAAGCATTCCTGATGCTGTTCCAGTTGTGTTTACGGAAGCTCCAATTGAAGATCAACTGGCATACAATACCCTATGGCCAGAGTCACACAAACTTTATGGCCATGGAAATGAGCTGTTTTCTTTGTGCTGTAATCATGAAGGAAAGCTTGTTGCTTCATCATGTAAGGTATATCTGCCTTCAAATGCTTGATGTTCAATTTGTGCAAATGTTTGGGTAGTTCGACAATCATCTGCGTGGCTTTATGAAGAGAACTTAAAATTGCATTGGCTGTAATATACTCAACATTATTCTCAGATATCGTTTGGTAACTGTGTTTTGATGTAGAGTATGCATGGGGAGTGAATAATGAATTACTTTTTAGGATTGCAAGTATATGCTTGCAATCAATAGACTATTCCAGGATATCACCATTGGTTTGCAAAGTAAAAGCTATTACATTTGATTTTCACCGATAATCTGATTAGCCAGGTATGGTGATGTTTTAACTATTAAATCTAGGGAGGACTTAAACATATGGAACTCATGAAAAGCATGAGGGCATATTTTCTCTTATCCCTGAAGTTAAACTGAATGAAACTGAATAGGCATCTTGGAGAGATATAAGCCTCACTGCATGAAATGCAGTATGTGAGAGAGAAAAGATTACATATTCAATAAATGGTGCCTTTCTGGAGACTGTAGTGATTACTATATAATAACAATGGATTACAGTATTACATCTTAAGAAGCTTGTCTCTTCTTTGCTTTGGCTATATTTTGAAACTTGCTTCTCATATTGCCGATGTTGCAAATTTTTAACACTATAACAAGATAAAAAATCTATGGATCCCAGAAAGTGATTCGGAGAGAAAATAGTTGATATGTTGATAACTGGTAAAAATTTGTATTTTAGTTGCATTCATGGGTCTTTACCACTTATATTTCTTGACTTCTGAGTTCTATTGGGAATTGCTGTGGATCCATCTTGCTTATTGAAACACAAGGGAAAAATCAAATTCCGGGGCAGGATTCATTAAAATAAGCAGACTGCACGCTTGAAATTAATTTTAAATTGATTAGGTATATGGTGTCCACATTATTGTTTAGACTGCTATAGCATGGACTCATAATCCATCATCCAGACACTGGCTTCATGTAATTTATTAATTTTTATGGTTAACCAGGCTGCCAAATTTCAACTTTAATTTGTTCCCTCCGGCATCCAATATATGCTGCAGTCTGGGGTTTGTCAACTATTCCTTATGTGTATTGCAGGCCCAATCAGCAACAGTAGCAGAAATATGGCTGTGGGAAGTGGGCACATGGAAAGCAATTGGTCGCTTGCAGTCTCATAGCTTAACAGTGACGCAGATGGAATTCTCGCATGATGATAGTATGCTTTTGGCTGTCTCAAGAGATCGGCAATTCTCCATTTTCAGAATCAATAGAACGGGTACTTGGTTATCTGCATTTTTGCAGTGCCTACCTAGCGTTGTGTCTTTCTGTTTATAAGCTAACATTGCATAATATATTGAATCTTCATTTCTCTGATGATAAATACATAAAAATATATAAATAGGATAGAAAATGTCATTCTTTTTTTATTTTTATTTTTTATTATAGCTGTTGCACACTCAGAAAATGGGTTGAATTTGATGTATTTAGGATGTTGGCATTGAACTGGTACTTGTTTATCTGCATTTTTGCAGTGCCTACCTAGTGTTCTGCCTTTCTGTGTATAAGCTAATTGTGGATAATATATTTCAATCTTCATTTTCCTGATGAGAAATACGTAAAAATATATAAATAGGATAGAAAATGTCATTCTTTTTTTTTTTTTTTTATATAGCTCTTGCACACTCAGAAAATGGGTTGAATTTGATGTATTTAGGATGTTGGCATTGGATCAATGGATCCATAAGGGGCTGATCCATGGACTACATAATACATGGAAATATGCTTTTATTTTTTTCTCTTTTTTTGGTGCAGTTAGCAAATAGATCTGCACAAAAACGCAGGGCAAGAACAAACTATATGTTACAGGATTTTTTGTATTGAAGTCTTAAGAGTAGGATGAATGCATAGAATGTACCAGCTACACTAACTTTAGAAACCATCAGTACACGAGACTGTTTCTTTCCGTTACTCTAGGATTACTTGTATTGTTACTTCTGGTCTTCCAGCTCAAAATGTTTATCCTTAACAATGAAATGGGGAATTTTTTATATATCTCTCTGTTTATTTTTTTTTTTCTCATTCAGCAGTATGTTAAACTATATAAAATATCATCCTTATGGGCGAAGTTTGATTTCGATACATTGTTGACTTCAATTTTTATATCACTGTGAATTACTTTAATGAATCACCTACTTCAGACTAAGATCATTGACTAGGTTCTAAATATTTTTGTATAGGCACCGAGAAGATTGATTATCAGCTTCTAGCGAGACAGGAGGCTCACAAGAGAATTATATGGTCATGTTCTTGGAATCCATTTGGTCATGAATTTGCAACTGGTTCGAGGGACAAGACAGTGAAGATCTGGGCCATGATGAAAGAATCTTCAGTTAAACAAATACTGACTTTACCACAATTCAACAGCAGCATCACTGCCCTTTCTTGGGTCAGCATTGATCGCCAAAGAAATCATGGACTTCTTGCAGTTGGAATGGAAAGTGGACTCATCGAACTGTGGGGTCTCACTGTCAAAAGATCCGAGGATGGCAATATTGCAGCACCAGAAGTGGAAGCTGCTCTTGCAATACGGCTAGCTCCTTCAGAATGCCATGTTTCTTCAGTAAACCGTATCTCTTGGATAAACCATGAAAAGAGTGAAGATTGCAAGAATTTGCAACTTGCTTCTTGTGGAGCTGATCAGTGTGTGAGAGTGTTTGATGTCATTGTTGAGTAATAAAAAATATGGATTTTGTACCTTTAGGCAATTTTGTAAATGAATCCATTGATTAATGGCTTGTTCTAATCTCAGTTTTATATTAAATTCAATATCACCTTAATCAAATGATTAGAAGTTGCATTTGGAGAATATCTAGCAGCTGTTTAAGACTAGTAGGTATCTATGTGGTCCCAAAAGTTAGGCAGGCTGCTACATTATGTCCTACAATTTCCTACAGTCCTAATCTCAAATTGCGAAACTTAGAAGGCGTGTGCTAGCTCTAGTGTTATGTATCATAAATCCGCATTACTTTATGCCGGTTTATAATATTAATCAAAGAAAACGACAGGTTCGTCTACCATTCAAGCATGACAATGCCATTGTAGGCGCAGCCATGGCATGTATTCCCTCTCAAAGCACGCCTACAAGTAACCTGTTCTTGTTTTGAACTTTCAATGTAGACATTGTCAACTCTTCGAAATAATACTTCTTCTTTTTTTTTCTTCTATTCATTAAAATAATAATAATAATAATAATAATAATAATGTACGACCCCGTTGCAAGCTATACGTGAGAATAATCATATAGAATGAAAATAATTCTGATTTTGGTCACGACATTCAATTTTCGCATTAATCTTTATAATTATACTACTAGCTTAATTAATTTCCTTTTTTTAAAAAAAAATAATACTATCATAGAATAGAATTCTTATTCCTTTCCACTGAAATAAAATGTCAACCATGACTAACTTGATTATAGACAAAGACTTTGTATATTTTTGAGCAATTAAAATCTATATAGGCGTGAAACAATTCTCAGCTATTTTAAATTTTCGCATGACATGAAATTGAATACGAAAAAAACTTTCAAGTCTAATGGCCTTCATATGGTATTAAATTGGAATACAAGAATGAAATGATTTGACTGTAATTAATTTAAAGGGTTATTTGCAGTGTCCGGTATTCACTGAAATTAAGGGAAAGAAATGTGATGGAGAGGAGTCAGCATTAAGCTCCTACTTAATCCAACGACAATCCTAGTCGGTAACCACAGGTTCAAGAAATTAACGACAAATAAAAGTTCGGCGAAACCACGTGTCTGTCGTTTTATAACCCGCCAGACACAAACAGAAACAGTTCAACTCCATCCGATCTCGAAACAGTAAACTCGGAAATATTAAAACTCGAACAATTTATTTTATTTTAGTACAAGTAATCTTCTTAATCGAACACAGAATCTAATGCCCTGTTAACTCCTAACGTGCTTTCTTCTTTCTTTTCCCACGCTTTTTTGTACTTATTATCGATATTTATTTTCTTAAGGTCCAAATTTCAGTTAATGAGCTTAAAGAAATTAGATGCTGTACTCCGGAGTGTAGTTGGTTTGGTGTTAATCCAGTGGTCGAGATCAATCAAATCATGTGGAGTTTTGATAAAGTTTTAAGTGTAATTTTTTCAAAGAATAGAATAATGAATATGATTCATATTATGAATTAATTTAATTCCCCTACTATGTGAGACGTACCTCTATGTCATGTTCATCTTCACGCATCAATCTTAATGACGTTAATGGAACAAATTGCAATTAATGACGGACGTTGACGTGTCAATATTTATGAATGACTTTTTTGTTTTTTTCTATATTTTTTTTCATTTTAGTGGTTAATTTTGTTTATCTTTTGATGGGGTTAAAATAAAAGTTTTACATATAATTTTTTTTTTTTTTTCATTTAAATAGGGGCAATTAACCCAACAATGAACAATCATTTGCTTAGCTACGTCCATGCCAGCCGCCTACGGCTATCATGGTTATGTCAACATGAAGAGAATAACCTTTATATATATATAGATCCTTTAATTGAAAAGGTCTAAACTTTTTTTCCTTGTGCCCCTCCTCTTGTACAAAATTGTGTGAAATTGTTATTACTCCTCTTTTATACATAAAAACATAAAGGCCCAAGGTACGTGGTGTAAATTTGCAATATGCAGCAAATGAAAGATGGTCTTCATTCTGAGGATGGGTATAAAAGCTAAATGGAAAGTGTAGAATGTAGGATCATAAAATGATAAAGTGCTTAATCAATTGTGTTGATTGAATTCCAGAAAAAGAGGTATAAATTGAAGTGGGTATGGGAGGGATTTTTGAATTCCATCTTTTTCGGTGATTAGGACATTTTGACCCCTCCTCGTGAAACAGCCGAAAAGACAAGCCACATCAACAAATACCCAAGCTTGAATTTATCAAAGACAACTCCCACCTGGTAAACAATTACTCAAATGCCGCATCAGAGTCAGCAATTACAGAGAGAGCGCCAATTATTGAAGACAATACAGATTTTCTTTTTCCATTCTTCAGAGAAGCTCTGCACAGAGTATATCATTTGCTCTGTAAAAAGAATAACTGAAGAACACAACATATAAACAAGAACTCAGTTGAACCTGCTGAAGTTCCTAATGGTTTGACCAAAGAATGATTCAGGTTGATTTAGTCACAATTCATAAATACTCTCTGTTCATCATTTTTCTTTTCAAGTAACAAGGTCAAATAGAGTACCTAGAACAAGAATTTTAGCACAATGTAAGCCAGTGAAATCCAACATCTCATGAACCAAACGCCCAAAAATTGCAAGAGTTAATTGAAAGCTCTTACCATTTATATAAACATTTATTCAGTAACTCATATATGAACTGCACAGCACACTATATATGAAGTTTGAGGCTTTTACAGTATAATCCCAGACCGCTTTCATTTCCTATCACAGTAACAATATGACATACAAGAAAAGAGTAAACATGAGCAAAGTTCCTTATTATCTACCACAAATACATAACCACAAACCAATACCAATATGAAAACAGATGCTAAATAGGAAATTTATAGATGTAAATAAATCACACACCCTTCTTTTTCAAAATTGTTTCTTTTATCTCCCCTTGTCAATGGGCTCACATCGGTTGAGAAGTTCTAATCTGCTTTATGCTGTCATTGGGAAGCTGAGCAGAAGACTCCGGCAATACTACACCCCCAGCTGCAGTCATAGTTTGGTAATGGGATGGTATTGAAGGTGCAAGAGGCTGAGTATAGTATATCTGAGCATGAGCAGGATCTGCAAACTCATAAGCATAACTACCAGGGGCAGCAGAAGTAGGAGCGACAGATTGAGTTGGATGATGAACTTGAGAGTAACCAACATACTGCTGCTGATGTTGGCTAGAAGGAACCTGAACTAATTGTGGTGTGCCTGTAGTTGCTGTTCTGTACATGCCTGAATTGGCCATTTCAGGTTTAGCAATAGGAGCATTTCTCATAGGATTATAGGTTGCTGGAGGAGGAACCATAGTGGGATTGGGTGGTGTTTGGGGATGGGTAGGAGGGACAGTAGGCGCGGATTCATTGATACTGGATTGCTGCACAGGCAAATTATAAGCTTGGGGTTGCCTTGCTTGCACATAGTAAACTGGGTATTGCTGATCAAGCTGATGATGATGTTGGTGATGGTGCTGTTGCTGGGGAGGGTAAACAGGGTAATATGCTGATATAGGAACAGCCCCTGCAGGGTGGTGTTGAACATAATGGGTACCGGGATGAATGAACTGTTGCGGTTGTGGTTGCTGTTGCTGTTGTTCGAATTGGGGTTGCAATACATACCCAGAATCCTGAACCTGTTGCTGAATCTGGACCCGAGAATTTGGATCAGAGACATTATTGAGCTTTGGATCAACAGGATTCGTTGCAACCCTGCTAATTCCAGTAGGGATTTGCATAACCTGATCTTGATAAATAATGGGTTTTTGTCGATTTATAGCATTGCTAAGGCTACTATCACTGAAACATTAAAACAAACACCAATAACCCAATTCAAATTCTGATCAACCAATAAAGCAACTATACAAAATTCAAAAATACCAAGTATCAAATGCATAAAATGTAGTGAGCTTGCATATAATAAGCACCTTGAAACTGAATCCGGAGAAGGTAAATCAACAACGCCACCACTAGCGCCACCGCCACTCGACGACTTCTGTTGATTCTGAGGAGCCACCATCTGCGGCTGAGAATGAGGTGGCGGCCGCTTTCTATAACCAACTGGAACTCCATGGTCGGATCTCTCATCATCAGAGAAAACCCGATTCTGATAATCGCCCACCACCATCGGAGATCCCGCCGGAACCCCCGAAACAGCAATAGAAACAGGTATCGGTGGCGGCGATGAAATAACCACAAAGCTCTCATTTTGCTTCTGCCCAACGACACCGCCAGCACCACCACCACTGACGTTAATATGAGCAAATTGCTCCTCAATACCCACCACCTTCTGATCCTGCAAAACACTTCTACCCCCACCACTACCATCCTCTACGTGAACTCTAATCGGAGGCAAATTGGCAAGAGAAGGAGAAGAAGAAGCAGACCCAAACGAGGACGTCGTCTCCAACATCGGAGAATCAGGCACAGAATGAACATCTTGGCCTGGCTTTGCATTCTTCTGTAACCCCTCCACATCTCTAACGCCGCCGGCGCCACCCAAATCGAGATTATTATTGTTCCCATTTAGCCCATCATCGTCAAGGCCAAGCAAGCAATTCACTGAAGCAGAATCAGAAAACCCTCTATTCAACAATCCAGTTGACCCATTTAAAGCATTCAAGAACCAATCTTCGGACTTGGCACTACACTCCAAAATCGTCCCAATTGACTGAGACGAATCCGGCTTTACTGGGAAGAGAAACAACCGCAGCCGCGAAGGTTTAGTGGAATTGGCGGCGTTGGCATTAGTACGGTCATACTCATCGATCATATTGTCCAAATCCTCATCGGTGGTGACAGAAATAAGAGAATCCAAATCCTCGCTGGGGAGCTGATACTTGAGAGTAAAAGGGCGGCCGTTGAGAAGAGTGTTGGATAAACGGGAAGAGAGAGAAGAGAGAGTAGTGTTGCGGTCAACGACGACGATGCGGGTGTCGCCACCGACGTAGCAGAGAGACTTGTCGTGGGGGCGAGGAACGATGTGGCCGCCGTAGGAGCACATAAGGCGTAGCTTTGAAGAGAGAAGAGGTGGGTCGTCGAAGCAAGAGTCGGTGGTGCGAGAGCGAGGAGAGGAATCGATGGAGTCAGGGTAGGTGGGAACAGAGGTGTTGATTGGGGTGTTGGTAGTGATGGCGGTGGTGGGGGCGGCGGCGGAGAGAGGAGGAGCGGGAGGAGGCTGAGGGGGTGGTGGCGGGTCCATGTGAGCAAGGGGAAAATGAGGAAAACGAAGGAAAGAGAAAAGAAAAGGGGGAATCGTTTTAGTGAGAGTTTATGCTCTTATAGCTACCCACACCTACTCTCTCTGTCTCTCTATCTCTCTCTCAATGAACCAGCTGTTTCCTTTCTTTCTTTTCTTTTTTTTTTTTCTTAATATAATATAATAGGAGACATTAATTATTAATTAATTGAATTAATGTTAAGGAGGGTAATTAAAGGACTGGGAACATTACATATAATCAAACCGTTTTTATGGAGTCACTATAAAACCAGCGGTGATTGGGTGTTGACAGGTAGTTTTGGTGATGGATAGAGTTGTGTTGGGGTTGCAGTCCAAATGGGCATCAGCATGATAATTTAGTGTGCTTACTCTATTCATCCCTCATTTCCATTCTCATCATCAAATCCACATCCACTATACATTTTTGTCAATTTCTCTTTTCTTTTCTTTTCTGCTTATGCCTAATTTTCCCCATTATTATTTTCGTACTAATCAAAATATGTCTCTAATGTTCTTTTGGGTTTGCCCCTGTACTTTTTTTGCTGGTTAGAAAATGTCATTAATATTTTTTTGGTTAATTTTTAATCCCAAATATATTAAAATTGTCAATTTTTACTTTTAAAAATATTACAATTGCCATTTTTTACCCTTAAATATATTTAAATGGTCCGGTTTTATCATTTTTGAAGCAACAATTTCAGTCAGCAAATAAAATAAATTATATTCAATGAAAAAAAGACAAATTAACGGTTACATAGATCAAAATAATAAATTAGTGATAAAAATTTTTACCTATGTAAATATTATTTTGTCACTTTTTACTGGACATAGTTTATTCCTTTGGGTGAATAAAATTTTTATCCTGAAAAAATAAAAATTAACCATTTAAATATTTTTAGTAGCAAAAACTATTCAGTTTGCTATTTTTAGTGGCAAAAAAACAATTTAAATATATTTGGGGGGCAAAATTTGACTATTTCAATATATTTAGAGGTAAAAATTAACCAAAAAAAAGTATTGAAGGTATTTTCCAACTAGGAGAAAAACTAAAGGGGCAAAAAATGCGCTTAACCCATATTTTTGTTGGTAAATTTTTTTCATTTAAAATATTTGATAAATCACAAATTTTTATTATGAAACGGAGAGTTTTCACGTAGGAAGAAAGGAGAGGTTCGATGGTTTAGAGCGAATTCTAATTGGACTGAAGAAGATAATACCTGTAAAAGGTGATTGCTTGGTTATCTGGACGTTAGCACTTCAATGCTTAAGTTAGCATTAGGAAAAAAATCTCTTAGAGAGAGAATATATATTTTACTTAGAGAGAGAATAAGTGTGTATTTTACTGACTAAACCTGCTATTTATAGAGTTCGAGGAAGTTTTAAATAGTACTCTCGAATAGTTAGTATACTCTGAAGCAAGTATGACCTATTATATAAATAATGGTGATTTAATAGTGGTGTGTGTCAGACAGTCTTATCGCATTAGAGAGAGGTCAAGTTCAATCGAACAATCTCGTTTCACATGTCTAGTCAACTGGCTTGGAGAGGCTTTCATGAGCCTTTTAGTTACGGGCTTCTTGATCATGGGTCTTATGGTTTAAAAAATTTTGAGTATTATTATTTGTCCCCCTTCAAGCAGTTCGATCGAGATATCGAAGGTTTGGAGTTTTGATATTTTACGGCGGCCATTCGATCATTTCATGGCTAGTGACAGAATCCCTTAATTTTTTAGATTGAAATTTAATTATATCGATAGTTAATCGAAAAAGTGGATCATCAGTCAAAGGACTAGGATTTTAATTATTTCGATCGGGATATATGTCGATCTCCAATTTGGACTCCTATCGAAAGACTGGGATTTTGATTGCTTCAATTAGGATGTACATTAATCGGGAAGATGTTGGAATTTTAATAATTTCAATCGGGATGTACATCGATCTCTAATTCGGACTCCAATTGAAAGATTAGGATTTTGATTGCTTCAATCGGGAAGATGTTGGAATTTTAATAATTTCGATCGAAATGTACATCGATCTCTAATTTGGACTCAAATCCTACAAACGATTTTATAAACATAAATTATTTTTCAAAGCTTTGCTTTCTTATCCTATTTGCTTGATGTTTTTCTAGGTTGTATGGCCTTTTCCTAGCTTATGCCTATAGTGTTTAGTGTTTGACCATTTTGCTTTCCTGATACATTTCCTAATTCTCATAAGTTAACTATATCTGTTATGAAACGAAAACTTACCTGAAGGCATTACCAACAGTTCTTGACTATTTGTTTGACAGCGGGTATTCAGATCGTCGTGTCGCTTCGAAAATGGTAATTCGAAAAGGATACTTTTTAATTTGTGTTTCTTCGTCTTTCGCACCTTACTTATTGCATCTTTACTCCTTCATTAAATAGTGAAGCTACATGGCTTTTCTCAATTAATTTTGCAAATATGAGAATCACTATCAATGGGCATATCTTTTCTCTCTTTTTTCCTAAAAGTTTCTTCTTCTTCTTCTTGTGGTTCTTTTTCTTCCACTCGATCCCCTTCCCTTTTTTGTTCTTTTTCTTAAAGTTTTTCCTTATGAAGCTGCCTGATTGTTCTTTAATTTTTTCATCATAACTTGCCATTTTAGGAAAATGAATGAAAAGCTGGACCTTTTCCTGGCAGTACACGACTTATGTTAGCGAGTCATGCGACTTCCTATCCTTGCTATCTCCTACTCTCAGCCTTGAATTTTCTTTTAATCATGGTAGATGATACATAATTATATTTTCTTCTCCATTTTCTTGATGCTATCCGGATGGGAAGGGGTCTACTCAAATGAGAGATGGTCGTGTCGTAGAAAAGTTATGGGCTTCTTCTTTTTTTTCAAATGGAAAGCTTTTTTTCCATGTACTCTTTTCTAAGCAGAAAAGCTCTTTATTCATATAATCTTTTTCGAGCGAAAAAGCTCTTTATCCATATACTTTATATTTTAAATAAACAACTTTATCTTTTGTTATATAATCTTCT